>CAUYQG010157537.1:0-13686 GCA_963574415.1 Tarsius wallacei | reverse complement strand
CCCGGCTGATTTTTTGATTTATTGTAGAGATGAGGTCTCGCTTGCCCAGGCGGGTCTCGAACCCGCGGGCTCAGGCAATCCACTCACCTCAGCCTCCCAAAGGCGCGGGATTACAGGCTGAGCCACCGAGCCCGGCTATGTTTGATTTTTAGTTACACTGGATTATTCCCCCTGGCCTATGACTTGTTTCTAAAGACTGAAATAAAAAGTCACAAATCTAAGTAAATTTATTGGTAGCCACTCCTGTTGATTTCACTTTCACACCTGTCAGTGAAAAAAAATTACTGATCTGAACCAACGTCTGCCCATTCCATCTAAGTGAGTTCCTTCTTTCTTATTTGTTAGTCCATTTATTTAGTAATCACTGAATGCATGCTCTATGGTAGCCGCTTTGTGTTCGTCAACTTGCAATTTGATTTCTCAGGGATACTTCTTCTCTTTCTAATATCTACCTCACTATTGGATGCTTTTCTTAATCTTTTCAAGTTGTCCCTGCTTTTAAAAACAAAATGAATTCTCCCAACCTAATATTTTCCTCTAGCTATTAACCTTTTTCTTTCTTCCCTTCACAACATTTTTCAGCATTTGAGTTCTTTATCTCTCTGGAATTGACTCTTGTGTATGGTTTGAAGTAGGACTCCAAACTCACTTTTCACCCATATGGGATATAAATGTCCCTGTCCATTAACTAAATAGTTTCCTCTTTTTCCAGTAATTTGCCATGCCGCCTATACTGTATACCAAAATTCCATTTATACATACTCTGTTTTGTGAGCTTTTTATTTTGTTCTGTCAGTCAATAATCCATCCCTTCACCATATCTTCTTAACTTTAAAATAGCTTTATAATCTCTATATCTCGAACAACAAATTTTTTTCCCTTTCTTCTTTTTCAGGAATAAAGTACCTATACTTTGCTCTTTGCAGTTCTACATAAATTTGAGAATGAATCTGCCAAAAAAATCCTGTTGGGACTAATCTTTCTAATTTTGAGAACATAGAACTAATTTATCTGTATTTGTAATTGTTATGCTCTTAAGTTATTTCATCAGGCATATTCTAATGGTTAAAATTTTTGCCACCATTCATCATTAATTCCTTAAAACACTTTTTCAAGTATTAAAATGTTTCATAGACTATGTTCTCTTTTCCACCAAACATTGTCCTATGAACCATTTTAAATGTGCAGAAAAGGGTAAATGAATAATGAAATACATCCCAGGTCAAAAATCTAGATGGTACAACTGCTAACATTTTGCCATTTCAAAGTAAGTTGCAGATATCGTGACACTCCTAATACCACTAATCTGGCTTCTCTTCAGATTGTATAAATCTTTCATCTTTTACCAAAAATAAAGATATCCTACATTTCTTTAAAATAAAGACATTTTCCTATATAACTATAATATTATTGCTCTAGAGAAAACTAAGTATAAATCCCTAATATAACATAATGCTACTCTATTTTTAACGTCCTCAATTGTCTACAAAATATCTTACTTAAAATTCTTTTTCTGAACAAAATCCAGTTAAAATTTACCCATTACACTTGGCCATTATATCTTTTTAATCCTTCTTAATTGAGAACAGTCTTAATACCTTTTTTCTGTTTAATAACATTGGATTTTTGAAGAGATTGGATCATCTTCTAGAACTCCTACAATATAAATTTGTTTGACTGATTATTTCCATCTGGATGTCATTTATTTTGTTTCTTTTAACTCCTATATCCCTATAAATTGAGTGTTTGATTTAAATAGATAATTAGCTTCAGGTTAAACATATTCAATAAAAATACCTTATCGAGAATGCTGCACATTTCATATTGTATTACATCTGGTGGTACATAAAATCAGATTGTCTTATTATTGATGTGCCAAAATTGAGCATTTAAGATGGTAAGAGTCAGATCTTTCCATTGTAATTTTCTAATTCTTACAATAAGAAAGTAAGCTCTTTGTCTCCATGCAAATGTATCATTCTTAGTTAATATTTCAATGAATGTTTTAATACAGTTGCCAGTCATTACCACAATCAATAATTTCATTTTGGAGTTACAAAACTGGATATTTTTTCCAATTATATAATTTTCTATTTTTACTAGTTGGCATTTTTCTGTTAAATAAAAGAGTTTTCTTTCATCAGCTAGAAAAAATTACAATTCTTCTTTCCATTAATTTACCAATTTTCAAACTAAAATTTAATGATCGTCTCCAAGGCCAAGAATGTAATCCCTGAACTTTGGGAGACTAAAATGGGAGAACCGCTTGAGGCTAGGAGTTTGAGACTAGAGACTAGCCTGGGCAACATAGGGAGACCCTATCATAGTATTGAAAATGTTATATATATATATAAATATATATATTCTTTATATATATATATATGTATATATATATAAACTTCAATGGTGATTTGACCTGTGGAAGCTGCTTCAACCTAACAGATCTCTATTAGTCTTCTACCTCATGTTTTATGACATAAAAACGTCCCATGATATCCTTGTTATTTCACAAACTAAAACCAAGAACCAGTCATTTCACCAATTCTAGTAAAAAACTACAGTAGAAACAAAAATGTGGGCAGTATGTTGCTTATAGTAACTAGGTAGATAATCTTTTAGGCATCTTAAGTGAAGAGAATTAGAAAAGATATTTTAAAAATATTTTAGGAAAAATTATCAGTTCTTCGCTTCCCTTTTTGGACAAGGGAATAGATTACCCTCCTACTTGAAACAACAAAAAAAGGATATTGAGCAATCTATATAAAGCAATTTTTAAGACTTTGAGATAAGTCAAAAAAGAACAAAGTTCCCCAAGAGATGGTAAACAAACAAAATGATTCCTACGATTACCAAGCTTATGCCCTTGAGAGTATCTCTGGTTCCCTGTTCAGGAAGTGGTACCCTAAGTAGAGTCCAGTAGTCTTCCTGAGTTGAGGAGAAGCTGAAAATCCAAAGAGAACAATGCAGCCAGAGTTTTCAGATCAGAATCCTGGAGAGGAAAGGGCTACAAAGGAGAGGAATTCTGGGAAATGAGTGTTTTCTCTCAAGTATTCAGCTGAGGGCATTATTATAAGATAACTACCTGAAGCTGGGGACGATTAACCCAAAGGACTGAGGATAAAAGTATCTGGTACATGTGCAGGGCTGGAAGTAGTGCCTATTCCCACCAGGCAGACTGGACAACCTTCTAATTCATGGGTCATTAAATAGAGTACTCAGAAGAAACTCATCTCAGTACTGGAGAGTAAACAGCACTAGATTGAGCACTTCTTCAAGTCTTTATGAGAGAAACCACTAAAACTTCAAACTCTATCCATGCAACTTACCTTTATTCCACAATAAACTTCAAGAGTATTTATAGGAACATAAAAGTTCCAGCATCCAGCAGGTTAAAATTCACAAAGTCTTATCTAATAAACAACAACACAAAAAAGCACTAGACATGCAAAGCAAGAAAACGTAACTACTAATGAGGAGAAACTTCAATCAACCAAAAATAACTCAGAATAAACATGGCTATTAAGATGATCAAGAAAGGACTTTAAAACAGTTATTATAACTGCATTCTATAAATCCAAAAAGTTAGTAGAGTTATGGAAAGCATAAGATAGACGAAAATCAAAATTTAGAAATAAAAACCATACTGTCTGAAATGAAAAATACACTGAATGGAATTAATGGCAGATAGACATTACACACAAAAATTAGTGAAATTGAAGACATGATATTAGAAAAGCTCCAAAATAAAATACAGAGGAAAACATAATTTTAACATTTAAAAAGTTATCAGTGCACTGGGAGACAACTTTCAGTGGTTTTATATATATATAATTGGAGTCCTAAAAGGAGAATGAGATACAGAGAAAATATTTGAAAAAATAATGACCAAAATTTTTAAAAACTTGATGAAGACTAGATATTTACAGATCTTAGAATCTTAAAATAACAAAAGTCATAATGAAAATTACACCAGAGCACTTTACAATCCAATTGTTCAAAAATAGTGTTGAAGAAAAAACTGTAAAAGTATCTAAAATAAACAATTTTACATTACAAATATAGAAACATGTGGAAGAATGTTCACAGATTTTTTTTGTTTTTTTGTCAGAGTCTCACTCTGTCACCTAGACTAGAATGCAGTAGCAAGAACAGGGCTCACTGCAGCCTTGATCTCTTGAGCTCAGGCAGTCCTCTCACCTCAGCCTCTCAAGTAGCTGGGACTATACACACACATCACTATTCTTGACTAATTTTTTTTTAATTTTTTTGTGGAGATGAGGTCTCACCATGTTGCTTAGGCTGGTCTCAAACTCCTGGGCTCAAGTAATCATCCTGTCTCAGCCTGCCAAAGTACTAGAATCATAGTTATGAGTCCCTGCACCCAGGTGGTCACAGATTTCTTTTCAGAAATGATGTGAGAAGGCTGTAGAAAAGCATCTTTAAAATACTAAAAGAAAAAAAGTTGTAAATCTAGAATTCTATACATGGTGAAATTGTCCTTCAGAAATAAAAAACATTCTTTCAAAAAAGTCTCAGACATACAAAAGCTGAAAGAAAGCATCTCCAGCAGATCCACACAATAAGAAATGTTAAAGGAGTTTCTTCAGGCAGAAATCAAATGACACCAGATAGAAATATGTGTCTACACAGAGGAATGAAGAGCACTGGAAATGATAGCTGTGTGCATAAATCTATAAGAATCTTTTCTTATTAAAGATCATATTAATTTTAAACAAAAAATTAAATAAAAATAATAATGTAGTTTTCAATATATAACTCCTAATTTAGTTAATGTAGGGTTTATAGCATCTGTAAAAGTAAAATATATCAATAATGTCAAGAGAGGAGAAAAAGAAGTATACTATTGTAATGTTGTTACACTATATATAAAGTGATGTAATGTCACATGAATGTTCACTGTGATAAGTTAGAGATATATACTATAAACTCTAAAGCAACTGCTAAAATTGAAAAAAAACAACAGTTACAGCCAATAAGCCAAAAAATGATGGATAAAATCATTAAAAATATTAAAATAATTCAAAAGAGGAAAAAAATGAAGGAATATAATAGACAGAAAATAACAGGATGATTCAATACAAACCCTTAACTCTTTCTGTTTTCTTCACCACCCAACCTCCAAATAAATCTCTAGCTTCTAAAATGTCTCTTCTACCTCACACTCTACATTCTAGTCATGCTCAAACTTGTGCAACTTTTATGAACTCCAGGAGTTTATTTTTTCTTTTCTCATAGTTAACTTTCTTGGAGAGAGAGAGAAAGAGAGAGAGCAGGATTTATTGAGAGGACAGAGAAGCTCCCACAATGGGAGGGGACCCGAAGGGGTTCCTCGTGGTTAACTTTTGATGACCTCTTGGGTCTCATCTTAAATCTGCCTTCCTCTTGATCCCCTCCTGCCTCAAGAAAGAGTTAGAGGCATTTCCCTTTGATTTCATTACTCCAGCTAATTACTCCTCTCATAGACCTTTTCAGCTGCAATTGTAGCTTGATTATAAGTCTGTATTCTCTAGTAGATGTTGAGCTACTTGAGAGAAGAGCCATCTTCACTGATATATCAGCACCCAGCACAGAACCTGGCAGATAACAAGTACTCAATTAATAACTGATAAACAAATACATAATTTATGCACACAAATACAAATGAATGACTTACATTTACATATGTATTCATAGTCACTAAGCTTATCTATTGATAATTCTTTTCATAAAATTTTTAGGGTTAAACATTATTCTCCAGTGAGTATAATTTTAAGACGTAAAACAATGTCAGTAAAAGTCAGTTATCTTTATCATTTTAAGCTGCAACGTTTTTAAATCCCTTGAAGTAGCAACTGTATATTATTTTCAAATTAAAGTGAAATTTTGCTAGTTCTTCTATATAGATGATAATATTAGATAATAATTATTGAGCACTAACTGTGCTCATCAGTGGTCTGAGAGCTTCATAAGTAGTAACTTATGAAATACTCACATTTGACCAATGAAATTGCTACTATTCCATTTTATAGATGATAAAGTAAGGCATAGTTAAGTTTAGTAACTCCTCCAAAATTATATAGCTGGTAAGAAAAGCTGGAATTTGAACCCGGGTAACCTAGCTGCATGATTAAACACCATGTTTAGCTGCATAATTGCTTAACTCTATGCTATTAAACATTATGCTTCACTGTTTTTTGGTTTTCTTGGTTGGAGACCCTTTGTATATAAATGCTTTTGCTACTCTTTGGTCTATCTCTAAATCTTTATTATGCTTATATATGTAAATATGAGATCTATTCAACTTAGACTCTATAAAACCAAAGCAGAATTAACTTTTTCTTCTGAAACCAAAAGCACAAATACCAATACCTATTTTTATTATAAGGTAGTCCATGTCTTCATGCATGTGCATTTTTCTCCTATAAGTTTGAGCAGCCATGCATGTAGCACTGAATTTCCTAAGTCTCAGAACTGACGATGCAATTTGCAGAAACCAGTACAAAATGAAAATGCAGGACTTTTGTTCAAATCTTATTAAGAATTCTAAGGCATTGATAGAAGGGCAATTAAACCAAGTGTGGAGCTCATCTAAATACAGGGCACTTTTTGACTGCCCAGGGAGCACACCCATGAAGCAAGCCCTGCCCAGCCTTCTTCCCAAGAGGTGCAGGACAACCACCATGGTTGATGTTCGCTTGAGTACAACCCTGCTTAGCTTTTCTGTATGCAATACTAAGAATTGCATCCTTAACTTCAAAAAACACCTTTAAGTTGTTTAAGATAGCAATCCTCACTAGCGCTACACAATCCTCACTGGCATTATCACAGCATAGAACTTTTATAATCAAAGAGGAAATCTAGGATACATAAAGTATCTGTTTTACCCACCATAAAACCTACTTCTTTACAACTCTGCAATAGAAACAAGTGTCCTTATTTTACACATGAATAAACATACTGAAAGACATTAAGTAACTTCCATAAAACCACTTAGCTAGTAAACTGAGGAACTACTAGTTAAGCCCAGAGCCACCTGCCTCTAAAGCCAAGGGTTTTTCCATTATGCCATGCTGCTGCTTCTGCAGCAATGGAAAAAGAGCAATCAGTCATGGACTAATATGTTGAATTATGAGACATTTTGTTTTGCCCTGAGCAACTAAAAGCTTTCCCTTATTTTCTCTGTGTGTCTCCCCTGTTAATCCCAGATTCTGCAATCATGGACATGTATGAACAAGACCATGGATGATTTTCAAAAAGAAAACATCTATCTTCTGAGGCTTGGTGAGATCCCTACTGGGAATGCTGTCATGGTCACTCTCAAATATCAGGAGCAGATGCAGTCTATTAGGAATCACAAGGCCAGCTGTTGTTTTATATCATTAGACTTTTGCAACCAACTGGGAAAAATCTACTTCTGCCAAGAGGCAAGTCTCCAGGCTCTGTAACAAATATCAATTTCAATTTGGTTGAAGTTGCACAGGGTTTTGGTTTTTCTTTCCCCGTCTTTCTCATGGCTCCAGAAGTGATTCTCTGTACATTGGTTGGAGCTCATCCTGAAGTATGTCACATTTTCCATCTAGACTGAAGATGCACATGTATTCATGCCCTCTAAAATAGAACAGGGGCACACATTTTCCATCTAGATTGAAGAAGATGTGTGTTTTACTCACATCCTTTAAACCAGAGCTGGGATGTAAAACTTGTTTGGGACTTTGAGCTGAGAACAGTGCATGATTTGCAGAACCAAGCATCTTGGCTTGGACAAGGAAAAGAAGAATTATAATTTGTTATTTTCTCTTGTGAAAAGTTATATTGTCCAGTCAAGGTCATTAGCCATCCAGCAATTCACAAGTGGCTCTCCTTGGCAAAACTTGATTTTGAGTTTGACAACAAATCTGATGATTTCATAGCATTTTAGAATCATGAAGTGTTAGCATTGGAAGGGACCTCAGAGATCACATAATCAAATACTTCATTTTACAGATGAGGACACTGATGTTCAGAGATGGTTCAAGGTGGCTGAGAAATTTCCAGGACCAGAATGCGAGCTGGTCCTGGAAATTTGAGCTCTTGATCCCGGTCTGATTCTCTTTCCAATCCCCCAGAACTGCCTTGTTTTACTTCGTTGACATGTCAAACTCCATTTGCTCTTACTCTGCAGGTGGTTTCCAGTTCAGCAGGGAAATGCTTTGAAATAGGAACAGTTAAATGAATCAAACTTTATTGAGCATGTAATTACTGAATTTTTAAAAAATATCCAACACAGAATTCAGTATGGTGCCTCATGCATGGGGAGCCTTCCATCATTCTTTTATTATTTATTCAGTCAACAAATGTTTGCTGAACCTAAAACAAAATTCACAATAGGCTCTAATGAAGATGAAATTCATGTTCATTTCTACTAAGATAAATAAGATATGATCTTTACCCTAAATAAACTTGTAGTTGAGTGGGACAAATACATAAGCAATTTTTTTTTTTTACTTATGGTCTCACTCTGTCACCCAGGCTGAAGTGCTGTGGCATGATCATGGCTTACTGCAACCTTAACCTTTTGGGCTCAGACAATCCTTCTTCCTTAACCTCTCAAGCAGCTGGGACTACAGGTGTGTGGCACCATGCCAGGCTAATTTTTTGAGTTTCTGTAGAGATGATGTCTCACTATGTTGTCTACATTGGTCTCAAACTTCTGGGCGGCTCAAGCAATCCTCCTGCCTCAGCCCCCAGGTAGCTGGGACTACAGGCTTGCACCACTACCCCTGCTAATTTTCTTTTCTTTTTTTTATAGAGACAAAGTCTTGCTATGTTGCCCAGGCTCATCTGGAACTCCTGGGCTCAAGCAATCCTCCTGCGTCAGCATCCCAAGGTGATGGGATTACAGGTGTGAGCCACCATACCCAGCCTTAAAATTGTTTAATTAATAACTTTGTATAAGTTTATGTACAAACTTGAGAAAAAGGCTATACTGAGAATGTGGCATATTAAATCAAATAATGCTAACAACAGAATCATGACTTGGCTGCTGAGATGGGAGGCAACATTGTATGATACATTGTATGATACAATGCTCTAATAAGATATTGAACATCAGGCAAAAGAATATAGGCATTACCGTGTCAACATTTGGACTATTAAGATAAGGAAACTGAGATCATCCAATTCATATGTTTGGAGATAGTATAAACGTTCTTCTGGAAAAGCAAGAGAACAGAGAGAATCAGTAAATAGTCACAAAATTGTCTCTACCCAGTGTAAACTAAATAATCTCACTCATTGTGCTTGATCATGTCACTTTCTCCATTAGGATCCTAAAATAGCTCCCTGTTGTTAATCTTACAGAATCTAAAACCTTCAGGCCTTCACCAAATGTCTGCCCTGCATCCTGTACTCATATACAGAAAGTAATGTAATAAAATGTTCATGTTTGTACACTGTATATGAGTAGGCTCTCTCCCCTCTCACTCCTACAATATCAAATTTTTCTTTTGTACTGAAAAATTCTCATCAGCATATAAATGTCTTGCAATGTCTTCTGTCTTAAGACCAAAACCAAAAACGCTGCTTCATTCACCAATTCTAAGTCCATTTTTTGCTTTCCTCAGTAGCAAACAGTTGGCTGTACTTGGTACTTCGATTAATCTTTTAAACTCATTTTCATCAAGCTATTACCTCCATCCAAGTCCAAATCTCTCTTGATACGCTCACTGACCCCCTCCCTATTGCTAAGCCCAGTGGTCAATTCTGGGGCCTTATATTGAACCCTCAGCAACAATCGACCCTGTTGATTACTTCTTGACATATTTTCTTCATTTGGTTTCCAGAACGTCAGCTTTCTTGTTTTTTCTCCTCCTAGTGCTCCTTCTCAACTTCCTTTTGTTGGTTTCCTCTGGTCTCCTTACCCCTCAAGTTTGCAGTGCCCCAGAGCTCAGTCTTCGGTCCCTTTTTCTTTATCTGTACTTGCTCCCTCGTGATTTCATTCGGTTGCGTGGCTTTAAATAAGATTCGTAAGCCAATGACTTCTACTTTTAATATTCTTAGCCAAGAACTCTTCCCCAGACTGCAGGTTTGTGTGTCTACTCACCCACCTGACATCGTACTAGAATGTCTACTTAACTATCCCAAACTCAACCTGCCCCACGCTAACCTTCTGAGGTTTTTGTGGCTCTCCTAAACCTATTCCTCCCACAGCGTTGCCTATCTCTGTTCATGGCAATTCCAATCTTCCATTTGCTTGGGCCAAAACGTTTGAGTTCCAATCTCTGTTGCCTTTTGTTGGGCCAAAACGTTTGAGTAACTATTGACTTCTCTTTTTCTCAGGTTTGATCTCCAATTCATCAAGAATTCTGTTTGTCTCTACATTCAATATCTCTCCAGAATCCTATCATTATTTACAGCATTTTCTGCCACCACCCTAGTTTGAGCCACCATGATCTCTAGCCTGGGTTATTGTAATAACCTCCTATGAGAACTCCTTATTTCTAGTTTTGCCAATCAAGAGTCTATCCAGGTGGTTTTCAAGTGAAGAAATGTATCCCATGCCTCCACCTAGAGACATTTGGTGACACCTGGAGCTCTTGGAGATTGTCACAACTAGGGGATGTGGCATTACTGGCATCCAGTAGGTAAAAGTCAGAGATGCTATAACAATTCACAGTGCACAAGACATCCCCTAAAGCAGAGATTTATTTATCGGATGCAAAGTGTCAATAGTGCTGAGGCTGAGAAACCCTGCTCTCTCCTCATCACAGCTCACGGAGTGATTCTTTTATAAAAACAAATTTAATTCTGGAAAAGACTTTTCATGGTTTTCTGTTTCACTCAGAGCAAAACCAAAGTTCCTACAGTGACAGGTGAGGCCCTATAAAATATGGCCCCATCAGCTCTCTGAAATCATCTTCCACCCCCGCCAGGCTCACACTGCTCCAGGGAAACTGCCTCCTTGCTGCACCTTAAACATGTTGCCTACCTGCCACCCCAGGCCTAGCTCTGAGCACTCACTCTGACTGGGATGCTCTCCCCTCAGACATGGCATCCACTAAGTTCCCCACCACTGCTCTTCTTTTCAGCTAGCATCACAAGCTGCTCCCTCCCCTGACAGCTCTCAATCTCCTTATTCTCCTCTCTGTTTTCATTTTCCACAGAAATTATTACCTATAAAATGTCTTTCATCATTGTGTACTAGAAGATAAGTGCCACGTGGACAGAGGTCTCTATTTCACCAAACATCTAGAAGTGTGCTTGCATACCAGAAGTAGTCAGTCAATACATATATATCTATTTTTAATTTAATTTTTTACTGAATGAAGATGGTTGTTAAAAGAAAAGAAGCCCAAAAGGAGAAAACTGGATATATGGCCATAAGTAAGATGATTAGGCCATTCTCACAGCAAATACAAGAGGAAAACATTCTTTAGAAAAAAAAAATGATAGAGAGGGAGTCTTGCTAGGTCACCCAGGCTGGAGTGCAGTGATTCACTCATAGCTCACTGCTGTCTTGAACTCCTGGGCTCATGTGATCCTCCCATCTCTGCCTCCCAAGTAGCTTGAAATGTAGGTGCCTGCCACCACAACCATCTAATTTTTAAACTTGCTTTTAGAGATGGGGACTCACTGTTGTCTAGGCTGGTATGGAACCTCGGGCCTTAAGTGATTCTCTCACCCCAGTTTCCTGAGTAGGGAAGACATTCTTAACCATATTCTCCAGGTGGACAGGAATTTGTGTGTCTTTTTTTTCTTTTAAAGATGTGGGGTACAATTCAAGATTAGGTGTGCAAGTGATCATCGTACAGGTAAAGTTTGGGTCCTACTTTGCTTGGTTTGGAATCAGGTACCCTAATTGTTGTTGCCCCTCTCCCCTGGCAGTATCCTGCTACTGTCAATCCCTTTCTTATAGTATTATGGTAAATGTTCAGGGTCCGCTTATGAGTAAGAACATGGGGTACTCAGTTCTTTTTTTCTGTGATAGATCACTGAGTATTATATACTCTAAATCCTTCCAAGTCCATATGTTTGTCCTCCTTTATGGCTGCATAATATTCCATCATGTATATGTACCACTTTTTAAAATCCAGTCCAATTTCAATGGGCAGCACAGTTGGGTCCATGTTTTTGCTATTGTGAATAGTGCTGCAATAAACATGTGTGTGTAGGCATCTTTTTTGTAGAATGATTTGAGTTCCCTCAGGTATATTTTCAGTAGGGGGATTGCTGGGACATATGGAATGTCTAGTTCTTTTAGAAACTACCACACTGTTTTCTATAGAGTTCGAATAGTTTGCATTCCCACCAGCAATATAGATGAGCTGCCTTTTCTCTGCATCCTCTCCAGCATCTGTTGTTATTAATGCTGGCCATTCTTACTGGCATTAAGTAGTATCTCAATGTGGTTTTGATTTGCATTTCTCTGATGATTTGTGAGGCTGAGCACTTTTTCATGTGTCCACTGACTGCCCATATATATTCTTTGAGAAGGGTCTGTTCATGTCTTTTACCCACTTTTTAATGGAGCTGTTTGTTTTTTTTCCTTTTGGCACTTTTGAGTTCCTTGTGGAACCTAGATGTTAGGCCTTTGTCAGATATACAGTTGGCAAATATTTTTTCCCATAATGTGATCTATCCCCCCATTCTCTTGATGGTTTATTTTGCTTTGCAGAAGCTTTTCAGTTTAATGAGGTCCCACTTGTCTATCTTATCTCTTATGGCATGGACATCTGGGGTTTGGATAAGAAATCGGTCATCTACTCTGATTTCCATAAGGATGTCTCTTGAGTTTTCTAAGGTTCCTATAGTTTGAGGTTTTATGTGTAGGCCTTTGACCCATTTAGATTTTGTTTTTGTGTATGGTGAAAGATAGGGGTCCTGTTTCAATCTTCTGCATGTGGTCAGCCAGTTTTCCCAGCACCATCTACTGAATAGATTCTCCTCTCTCCAGTGGTTGTTGTTGGAGGCTTTGTTGAAGATGAGTTGGTTGAGAAATTGAGATTTTGCTTCTGGAATCTCTGTCTTGTTCCATTGGTCTATATGCCTGTTCTTGTACCAATACCAGGCTGTTTTGATTATTGTAGCCTTACAGTAAAGTTTAAAGTCTGGAAGTGTGATACCCCCTACTTTGTTTCTTTTGCTGGTAATTGTTTTGGTTATTCATGGCCATTTATATTTCCATATGAATTTCTCTATTGTTGTTTCCAGGTCTGAGAAGAATGACCTTGGTAATTTAGTGGGTATTGTGTTGAATCTGTAGATTGCCTTTGGTAGGATGGACATCTTAACAATGTTTATTCTTCCCATCCATGAGCGTGGAATATTTATTCATTTGTTTGTGTCTTCTTGGATTTCTTTGAGCAGTATTTTGCAGTTTTTATTGTAAAGGTCCACTTCTCTGGTTAGGAAGATGCTGAGGTATTTCACTTTTTTGGTGGCTATTGTGAATGGGATTGTGCTTTTTATTTGGTTCTCTGCCTATTTGTTGGTATATAAGAATGCAACTGTCTTTTGCACATTAATTTTTTACCTGAAGACTTTGACAAAATTCTTTATCAGTGCAAGGAGATTTTTGACAGATTCTCTTGGATTTTCGAGGTTTAGGATTATATTGTCAGCAAAGAGGAATAACTTAACTTCTTCTTTTCTTATTTGGATACATCTAATTTCCTTCTCTTATCTAATTGCTCTAGCTGGGACTTCCAA
>CAUYQG010157529.1:0-19386 GCA_963574415.1 Tarsius wallacei | reverse complement strand
ATGAAACTAGAATCTATAATAGTGAGTGACCTCTCACAGAAACAAAGATCTGAGTATCACATGTTCTCACTCATATAGTGAACCTTGAACATCCAACGTAATACTATAAGAAAATGACTGACAGTGGTGGGAAACTATGGGGAGGGAGGGGAAGGGAGGTGGGATTAATGTTACTCAATATCTGTCTGGGGACGGGGAGACACCTCTTATCAACAAGGGTGCCTGAACGAAGCATATTTGTATACCTAACCCTTAACTGTACCCCACAATATCATAATAAAAAATACTGATTATTAAAAAAATAAAAATAAAAATAAATAAAAACTCAAATGGATGATTTTCCTTTACAACTGTTAAAAAATATGCTATCCTCTGAGTAGTTTCTAAAATCTGTGCAGCATCTAGAAATATACTAATTTTAGCAAAGTATATTTGTATTAAACTCAAAATGCTACTTCAAAACAAACAAACAAACAAACAAACAACTACAGGTGTTAAGGGAGCAGTAATAGGGACTCTTACATTAGATTGGGGGTTAGCCCTGAAAGTTTATTTTGTTTATTCAACCTTATTATCTCCCAATGACATGGAACCTATAAAGAAAGTGGAGGTCTCAAAAAAAAAAAAAAAGTTGGGATTTACATATAATTATGGGATATCATCCAATAATATAGTTTCCAAGAATCTACAAGTAAACAGGAAATAGGCTAACCATAGAGAATTTTAGCTGCAATAAAGCCACTCAAGGATTGGGTATATTCTTGTCTATACAAAGGCAGGTAGAGACATGGGTTCCTTACCCCTTTCCAAGACCTATTAAGGTGGCAAGTATCTTACTGTTTTTTTATTATTGCAACAAGGAATTCAGTGCAAACACTTCACAATGCAAATTGCAATGTTCTAAATTGCTGTTTCACCAAGTCACATGAATTTCTTTCACTTGTAAATGAGATATCTTAAATAGCCTAAATTAGAATGTAAAAACCTTGATAACTCCAGATTTTCTTACACTTTCATATATTAATTCATTATTCTAGTGATTAAACTTCTTTTATCGTTGAATGTAAGATATGTTTAGCATCTAATTATTTGAGGTTTTTGTACATGTTCGCATTCAAGGTTCTTAAGAGTTCCAGAATGTTAAAAACAAGCTTTTATTTGACTAACAAACAGTATGTGTGTGCCCTGCTTTTGAAAGTATTATTAAAGGCATCATTGATGAAAACTACTTCTACATATAAAGCCATTTTAACAAGAGAAAAGAACATTGTTAGTAAGAAGCTATCAACATGAGGTATTTTAATTATTAAGCATTTTAGATTCACTGGCAGTAGTGATTGATTATTTTTTCTTTTCCTAAATAATAAATGATTTTTCAAAACTATTTTCTATGTTTTTATATGCATTTCCACTAAAAAGTATAAATATTCTGGATTGGCAATTCCTAATACATTATTAGGAAATAATAGCTCTTATTTGAAACACAAATTAATTTTCATGATGGGCTTACAAAATATCATTGAGAAAAATAACATAGATTCTTTATAAAAACAGTCTGTATGTGACCCATCATTATATTGTTCATATCAAGGAAACACCAGAAAACTTAGCTTTTTGTACCTGATGCCAAAATATATTACCAATAAAAATAGCTGAGGTTAGTTTATTTCCCTCTCCCTATATAGATAAATATATAGATACACACATTAAATAAATATACATTAAATAAATATAGTAAACTCACACATATGTATATAGAATCTGAATAAATGATCTCTGTTTCAGTCTAGAATAAGTTAATTTTGAGCTGTGGTAAATGCAGCACAGACTTACAAAATGTTGATGGAAGAAGCACCTCTAATGCCCTATGCAATATTGTTCAGTGTAATTGTGCCTGGCATTATGTCCATCTTACTTAAGACACTTAGGATTTCTTAAGATTTTCTCTTCAAGAGAAAAATGATGCCAAAAAAATGGCAAGAAGTCATTTGTCCTTCATCATTTAATTCTTCCACAGACATATTAAAAACTACCTTTGCCAGAAACAATGCATAATTGGTGCCACCATTTCACTATATTCTTTGGAAATATGGGATATACAATTCAGAAGTGTTAATTTGAGTTATTTCTTGTTGACACTCTAAAGATTGATTTATAGTACTCTAGGTCACATGCCACATATGAGAATATTTTCTCAACCATAACCTGAGACAATGGAAAGGAAATGCAAGGAGGAAGTAATGGTGACACACAACATATACTGTTGCCAGCATTTGTAACAGAGGAGGCTCACATTAAACCTAGCTGCGAATGACAGTCACTATAAGGAAACTTAACTAAAATCGGACTTGATTTGATTTAGGAGACTTGAATATTTTATTCTTTGGTTACCTAACTAAACATTAAGATTTTGACAATAAAAATATACAAAAGTAGTGAAGATCTATGTCTTTTAAATCAAAATGAACTATGGTACTTCTACTGTTCATTAAATAATGTTTTCTAGGTCCCATATATGAGGGGTGGAAAATCCCAAAAAACAGAATTGAATTTTGAAAAGCAGTCCCCTTACAGTAGTACAGGCTTTCTCCACTGGTTTAGTGTTCTAGGAGCCTATTGCCATCAGTATACTAGCTGACCTTGTTATGGGAGGCTGTGTTCAGCTTCAGTAAATATTTTTTAGAGACTCTTTCAATGCACTTGTCCATTCCATGATGGGTGATTTATGATCACACCTGCCGACACTGCTCTGCATGTTCAGCAGTTTTTAACCAAAGCATGACTCCCATGCCCTATTCACCTGATCTCGCCCAAAGCAACCGTTTTTGTTTGTTTGTTTGTTTTCCTAGATGACAAAGTTCTCAAAAGTAAAGGTTTTGCCAATGTGGAAGAGGTGAAACAAAAAATGGCACAAGCACTAAAAGGCATCAAAATTGGTGAGTTAAAAACTGTTTTGCGCAGTGGAATAAAGGTCTCAATAGTGGATTGTGTCAAACAGAGAGTACTTTGAGGACGACTAAAGTTTTAACATGTAAGGATAAATGCATATTTTTTTAACAAATAAATTCTGGGTTTTATGGGACCCCCATCATATTATGGTAGATAAAAGATAGTTGATACTATTTAAAGTTTAAACTAAAAGCCAGTTATAAAAAAAAAATACTGTACTTGATTTTCGTGTGACCTAGAGAGGCCCCCATTGGCCAAGAAGGATAAAGCAACTACAATGGATTAAACCAGATCAAATCCATGACTTCAAACTGACCCAAAAATCAGTTATAAAGTTAACAAATATAGAAAATCAACAAAACATTTGACTTTCCATTCCTGTATAAAATGTGCCCTGTGAAAATAGTGGAAAGTGAAAATCATTTCTTAAAATAAATTTATTTTAATTAAAAAAAAAGACATAAGGTAATCAGAATATTACCAATTTTTAACTATAAAAATGAGGTTAAAAAAGGTCGAAATTCAGAAAGTATGGATTACATTGATAACACCTGAATCTAGTTATAATCTTTGCATCACAATAAGAAAGACATTCCAGAATTTTTGTGACACGCAATGAAAGTAGCCAGCATCACAGCAGAAAGATTTCTGAAAACAAATAAGTAAATACGAATTCTGAATCAGATTATTACTTTACTGAGTTCAACCAAGAAGTAGAGGAGAGAGGATGCAATCAGAAAAACTGAAAAAGAGATCAACTGTACAGTACAAATTACCCAGTTTTTGTTTCAATAAGTTTTGAGGATAAAAAACAGGATATATGTTAAATTGCAGGGAATAGACAACCAGGTAACATACATATAATTTTTCAATATAAACAAACAAGGAGACTAATGGAAATCAGTGAGCAAGTGGGAGAATTGAGCACTGGTTAGTTTGGTTAACATTTGATGCGCTGCTAAGAAAATTTAATTAACACTATAAGTACTATAATATCATTATTCTTTAAAGAGGTACTTTTTAGATATTTATGGAAGATATACAATCTCCACAATACATTTTTTAAAAAATTAGTTGGACATGGTAGTGCACACCTGCAGTTCTGGCTACTTGGAAGACTGAGGCAGGTTGATGCTGGGGTGGCCATGAGCGTACCACTGCACTCCAGCCTGGGCGTCAGCATGAGACTCCAACTCAAAAAAAAAAAAAAGATATATAATGTTTAAAAATATCAGAGTTGAGTATCTAAGGATAAAACAAAATTTGTCACGATCCAATAATTGTTAAGTTATTGGAGATAGGGACATAAACATTGAGGTTCTTTATACTATTCTGCTTCTCTGCCTGTTTCTTACTTTTTCATAATAAAAATTTCAAAAAAACAAAACTAAAGAAAACATTAAAAAAAAAAACCTTGATAGTCATGGTTCTCTAGCTTTTTAACTGAATCATTCTTAAATATCAATGTGAACTTTGAGACTACTCTTGAAACAGAAATGGGTTGTTAAACAGTCTATGCAGATTGGAAAAAATTGTCTATTTTGAAATAAAACATGAAATTTTATGTTCCTTTCATTTTTAACCCTTAAAATTTTTTTTCAAAATTGTCATTTGTATTTCTGGTTTAGCATACTTCTAGCATGTCCCCTCAAGCCCCTGGGTGTAAGTATAGTCAGTGTCCACATATGTAATAGTTGAATGACAAGATATGTGATTATGTGAAATGCATGTGGTTTCCCATTTCCCTGATATGGATAATAAGAGTTCTCCATATTTATGGTTTATCTATCTGTATTGTATTTCACTCTTTTTTCTTTTCTTTCTTTCTTTTTTTCTGGTAAGGATAGTGATTCTCAAACTGGGATTTTGAATCTCTAGTTTCCTCGTGATATTTGAAAAAACTGAAGTCCCCATACCAATAAAAAAGCTATGCTATTTATTTTGCAATTATTTAAATTTGATACAAAGATATTTTAAAAATATTGTTCTGAAGAGAAGATAACATCCTTTGTTCTAAAAATGTATCATGCATATTTTGTGCATATTTTATGCACAGTATGCAGAATACTTTATAATATAAATATTTTTACATAACACATCATAGTCATGGTATCTTAACATTGACAACATTTGCCTTGAATGTTTTTATTAATAAAAATCTAAAATGGGTGACTAAAATAACGCTAATTTAATTTGTATTTAGGCTATGTAAACCTAATTTAAACCACGGATTGCAATCTGATATGAGTTCTCAGATTTAGTTTCTATTGTTCCTAAATATATATAGTCCCTGTTCCCTGACTGCTTTGATTGACAAGGACAAAACCCAGAAGCACAGTTCTTTCAATTTTCTCCTCCTTTCAACTTCCAGCCATTATCATTCATGACCTCCCATAGATCTGCCCTCATGTGGTCTGCTCCTACTGGCTTACTAAGTAAGAGTTGAAGGTATGGGTGGAGAGCATGAGAAGGGAGAAGGACAGAGAGAGAGAGAAAGAGAGTGAGAGAGAAACTGTGAAGTGTGCATGTGAGAGTGCAAGAGAGTGAAAAGGTAAAAGTGACTTTAAAGTAAAAAGAAAAATTCTTGTTGGTTAAATGCTCACAGATTAGGAAATTATCAAGGGATGTAAAAGAGAAAAATGAAAAGAAAATAATGTGGTATCTAAAAATCTTCAAAAGATTTTCCTTGGTGATTCACACTGCTGACTATCAGACATTGGCATTAGAGAGTGATAATTGACAGTAATTTGCTTGTGGTGATCAAGCCATTTAAAAGAGATATCTCTAGACAAATCAAGAGCAAATCATTAATGATAGATCAGAAAGACTGAAGAGATCAGAATCAAACAGGAAATATACAGTTTGTTATTACAGTTGTCCAAACCAATTACCAAAGGAAATTATGAAGTATGATTTTTTTTCTCAATCTAAATAAAACCTCAGCCCTATTTACATTTTGGCCTGGATAATTCTTTGTTGTGGGGAACTGGTTTGTATATTATAGGATGTGATGAAGTTCATCGCATGCTACCACAAAATATGTCACCCTGGTATTTGAGTAAATAGCAGAAGCAGGAAGCCCTCTCTGACCTTTTTCGATCATTCTCCCTTAAAGCTGGCTACAAAATAATTCTCTGACCTTCCTCTAAAATAGTTCATAAAACCTTCATTCCAGAGGTGTCTACTCTGTTACAAAGCAATGTCCTTATTTCTGAAGACAGAGTCACAGAGATATATCTGAACAAAAAGGCCTTGTTAAATTTCCTTCAGTCTGTTACCATTACATCATACCCTTTTGTTCTCCAAACATGCTTCTGCATGATCATAGGCAAAAACAACACTTTTTTCCTTGTTTATTTTGGTCTTCATTGGCAAAGCCTTCTGTGTCACACAACGCTTGTATTAAATAATTTTGTATGCTTTTCTCTAATTAATCTCCCTTTTATTACAGGGATCTCAGGCAGGAATCCAGTGATGTGTGAGAAAAGTATTTTCTTCCCTACAGAGGTTTAGTGTCATCACTGGCCTCTACCCAATAGATGTCCATGGCAACCCAAACCCAACCTCCCCCAAGCTGCAAAGCTAAAATTTTCTCTGTGCAGTGTCAAATAACCCCCAGGGCATAATTGCTTCCAGGTGAGAATCCCCAAAAATGTAGGAAGTTTTATAATAGAATTTGTTGTTATTGGAAACCAAAATAAGAAATCCAGAGTTTCAAAGATGAAAAACAAAACTAAAATAAAATCTCAGATGATAAAATTAAAAATTAAAATAGAAGAGTGGAATGGGTTTGAGAAGAAAATTATGCTTCTACTGGAACCAGATGATAAATATGAATCTTTTCACACAGAAAATTTTTTTAGACATGAAGAATTTTCTGCATGTAAAAATATGTTGTTGATCTCAAATTTCATCAGCATGTTTGCTGTGTCCTCCCTTGTCTCTGCTCCCAGAGCTCAGTCAGTTGATTACACTAAGGTTGTTACCATATTCGTATCAGACTAATAAGATTTTTTAAATTTCCTCCCTTCCTTTCTCCCTCCTTTTTCTCCTTCCCCACTTCCTCTCTTTCTTCTCTTCCCTTTTCTTACTTTTTTCCTTATTTTTTATTTTCCTTCATTACTTCCTTTTTTGTTTTTATTTTTATTCCATAGGTGGGAAAAAAGTCCCTCTTCTATGGTTGAAATTGTAGTATATAAAATTAACAGTTCGGAGTGGTAAGCAGTCATATTTCTCATTGTGTACAAAAAGCCATTGTCCTCTGTGAGAGTGAAACATATAAGAATATATACATATATATACATATATGTATGTGTGTTTATAATATTTAAAAATATATATATATACATATATATAATCTATATATGTATATATATAATTTAGAAAGCTAAGAGTTAGTGTGTTATTTAAGTCCTGGCACTAGTTGATCCTGAGCTTTTGGTCTTCAATATCATCTCATGACCTATATTCCAAATTAATCTATTTTGTCCAAGCTTTTTCCAGAAACAACACTTTTAAAGACAAATCACAAGTATAATACACGATTGGTGTTTCAAGATCAGATGATATATCTTATTGAAGAAGAAAATAAGAGAGTTTCATAAAATAAAATCAGTGACTCTGACAGAGAGAAAGGAGCTTTGATATTTAGTGACTCTTTTTTGATATAAGGGCATTGTTATAAAAATAATGGCATCTTGAGCACAAAACTGAAGAACGTTAGAGTGCTTATGGTTCATTTCTTTCCTTTTCCAATTTATAATTGTAATGTGGGGAAGGATATTGTGAGAGGGATTGAATATTACATATAGCAACTTACTAGAATGACTGGTACATGACAAAGATTCATTTATATGAATATATTTTGTATGAGGCTATTTGATGTGACAAAGAATACTTTAAATAGATAAAAATGCATCAGCCTAGATGTCTGTCTCTAGTAATATATTAGAAGGCTCTTACTACTTGAATTGTATGGCACTTTTTCTTCCATTTATTATTAGGAACTAACATTTAAATAGTAATACATGTATAGATGGTATAGATATAACTATAGACATAGATATAGATACTCATATATATGCACATATATATACTATAAAATATACCTCATATATATATTTATATGTGCTATATAATATAATCTTTATGGGCAGTGTATATATGTATATATAATACACACATTAACACAATATACACATTATATGTTATATTTTTAAAATAATATTTTTGCATTTATTGATAGGATAAACATAAGACCACATAACCTGGTTTACATGGAGTGACAAAGGTTTATACCTGTATCCTTAGAACAATTGTTACACTATCTCCTACGCTTTCAAATTTATCCTGTTTTAGATGGTAAAATATATGGTTTTCTCATAATGGAAAGCAAATCATCTTATATATATGAAATTATTCAGTGTGCATTTGTTATTTTTCAGAGTATATGGTATAATCATATAATATTTGGTGTATTAACAAAGTATTAATATATTAAAAATTAATTGGTTAAAAAATGAAAATCATCAATATAATAAATTTGTATACAACAAATAACTTTTTTCTACTACCATTCCTTCCAAGAAACAAGAATATTATTTAATAAGTAATTAAAACAAATCAAAAAACTATTTTACAAAGTATAAAAATAATAATGGTAAGATTTTATATTTTATTGATGATGACATGAAGTGTGATGATATCCATGAGACTTTGTTATGTTTCATACAAATGAATTTTATGTAACAAGCATTTGTACTTTTTAAGACCAATGAAATGTAAAGAATTTTCGGTGCCTAATAATTAGAGACTGATTTTGTAAGTCCAATGACTTAATCATTACAAATACATATTATGATTCACATTCTTGGGGCCTGCAATTTGTCGAAATACTCCAGATTTCCAAATTTTTTGTGTTTTTCAATCTTAATTTCTTTTTTGTTTTTGTTTCTTTTTCCTCTATAGTAGTGCCTTTATGACTTTTCATTTACTTTAAATTTATTTAATCATATGAAAGCTTTTAATAATACATTTAATTTGGCAAATAGCAAAAATTTATTGCTCAAATAATATATGTTTAAAAATTCTATCCTTAGTACAAAATCAAGTGATTATATTTATATTTAAAGGTCTTATCATTTATGTTTAAAGGACAATAATTCTCTACTGAGAATTATGTGATCAATAGTATCCATGTAATCTATAAATTTATGTAAAATAAATGCTAAAAACATGTTAAGTAATAGAAACTTTATCACCTATACAAAATTGTCTGCACCTACAATAAGTTATGAAAGTAAGTTATTTATGCTCAACGACAAATTGAAATGATATGAAATGAAAAATTAAAAAGAATATTTTTCAAGCTACAAATAATAATAAAATAATTTACAGAAAAATTGCCACTTTAACAATTGTTCTAAATTCTTTGCATGTGTTAACGTCTATAAGTTGCAAAAACATCTTGGAAATAGACACTCCAACTATTTGAGAGACTGACGCAGGAGAAACTTTTCACATTTTCTAGGTGAACAACCCATTTTTTTATAGACTAATGACAAGTATAAATTATCAATTTGATTTTATCAGGGTTAGAGGGAATCACAGAATAATTGTTAATACCTGCCAGGTTAAAAAATTAGTATTGTCAAGAAAGTCATTCTTTCCACTTTATTTTAGTATATCCCTTATTAACAGTAAATTCAAAGTACTTCATCCGAAATAATTTTCTTCATATTTCAATTTAATCTCACTGTTTTCATCTCTCTTTTGTTTTGGGAATGACCTACAAAACTATAGTCACTTTTTTCAAATGTGTTTAAGTATTTAGCAGATTAAAAAAATTGGCGAATCATTATATAAATTACATAATTTAATTGTACATAATATTAAAGCACATACAATGTTATAAAACACTTAGTTTAAAAATTGGTTTATTTCTTGTATTTTATCTGTCTTTTCTAATATTCTGGGAATTAGAGAAATTATGTTAAGCCATAGTATTCTGCTGATAACACCTCACTATGACAAATACCCTGAACCTTATAAATCAGACTTATTTGTATAGTAGTATTAATTTGTTTTTTGATGGGTTTTTTTTTTTTTTTTTTGAGTTGGAGTCTCACTGTCACCCAGACTGGAATGCAGTGGCATGCTCCCAGCCACGGCAGCCTCTACCTGCTGTGCTCCCGTGATCCTTCCACCTCAGGCTTTCAAGTAGCTGGAACTACAGGTGTGCTATCATGCCCAGCTAATTTTTGATTTATTGTACAGATGAGGTCTCGCCAAGTTGCCCAGGTGGGTCTCGAACAGGTGGGCTCAGGAAATTCACTAGCCTTGGCCTCCCAAAGTGCTGAGATAACAGGCTGAGCAACCGAGGCTGTCCAGTAGTGTTCATATGTAGCTGTTTTTAAATTTTTTTAATAACTTGAATCTTGCTGTGTTGCCTAGGGTGGCCTCAATATCCTGGGCTCAATCAATCCTCTTATCTCAGCCACCCGAGTATTTGGAACTACAGGTGTGCACCATCATTTCCTGTGTTTGTTTTAAATAGACAGACTTTAATTTCTTGTCACACTGATTTTGGCAGAATTTAAAGTAGAAATAGCCTTTCTCCTGATCTTGCAGCATGATGGACTCGAAGAGTTTCTCCCATTGTCCTACAAACTCTTCTTTAAGAGACTTTAAAAGTCCCTTTGGGAAAAATTAAGCTTAAGAGGACAAATTTCTGGCACTACAGAAAGGAAAACAGGGTTCTGCCTCTTCTCCGGGAGGTGGTAGAACTATAGAGTGTGAAGGCTGTGAGCAAAATGTTTTAAGGAAGTCTGAGTCCTTGCAGAATGCAAGGGATTCATTCTCAAATTTCTTAAACTCCAAATTTAGAATGAAAAGACCAAATCCACTGGGATATAAGGAACCATGCTTATCAACTGTAGCCACTATGAATCTCTGAAAAAAAAATAAGGCCTGCCAAAATATCTTCGTGAACTTTTGCCCAATCTAAACAGCAAGTTTGAGTGGGAGTAGAGCATTTAATGACTACATTTAAGTTTACAGCAAGCTAGAAAGAAGAAATTCTTGTAGGCAGAATTAGGTAATTCACTAGAATGAGTAATCTGAAGTATTTAACTGGGTCAAACTTTTGAAAAGCATGCTCTCTACAACTGCGAACAATACAGATATAATTATGTTATCACAAGCAAAAGGTTTTACCCTAAAGTTAATTGATGAAAAGTTCTAGACTTGAAACAGCAACATCTCTAGAGACTGGCATGATTTCCTTGTGCTTTTCTCCATCTGTTCCGCTTTCCACCCTCCATCAAATATCTTTTTGTCTTAACTCATGGCTTCTTTTTCTTTGATCCATTATCTCTTCCCATGAAGATTCCTGTATTTATCAGTTCAAATTGCTGAAAAAGAAGTTCTGCTAGATTCGGCTCATCTTAAAATAAAGAAAAACAAAAACACAAAAACAAAAGCAAACAAAAAGTGCTTGTCACATGCCTAAGGCCTTGATTCTATGCACAGTCAATAAAATAGTTGGGAAAACAAACACTTGATGCCCACATGTTGCTTACAGGAGGAATAAAAATAACCACATTTAATAAGGTAAATATATTGAATATTATATGGTGGGCATTACAGAGGAATTACAAAGCACTGAAGGATAATAAAGAGAAGGTTTTATGATTTTAAATATGATGATCAGGGGGATATTTATTGGAGAGGAAATACTTGGACATACCCTTGAAGGAAGGAAGTAAGCCATAGAGTTACCAGGCAGAAAAGCCTTCAGGAAGACTGGACATGAAGTATGTAAGTGCTCAGGGGAAAATATGCCTGTCACTGTTCAAGGAACAAGAAGTCCATTGTGACTGAAAGGGGGTGAACCTAGAAGAGTGGGTAGGAGGCAAGTGTTTTGTGTAAATCACTATAATTATTTTGGCTTTTAATCAGAGTAATATGGATAGACATTGGAGAATTCCCATTAGAGGAGTCACACAATTTGATTGAAGAAGTCTCCACATGGGGCTCAGAGAAAAGCAGAAAAACAGATTGAGCTTCATTGCAATAATTAGGTTAGAGATGATAGTGACTAGAACCAGAGCAATGGGAAAAGGGCAAACATATCTTGAAGATAGAATCAATACATTTTGCTAATGATTTTGCATGATGTGTGGAAGAAAAAAGAGAGTCAAGGATTCCCCAAAGAGATTGCTGGTCCATGTAACTGGTAGGAGAGAGTTGCTGTAAACTGAGGTAGAGAGGACTTGAGATAGGCAGTTTTAAGAGAGAAAATCATCAGGAGTTCAATTTTGGTCAGATTGTGTTTAAATACTCAACTTTAAAATACCAATATCTAAGAAATAGTTGAATATAGACTTTGAGGAACAGGTCCATGCTAGAAAAAGAAATTTGGGAGTAATTACAGTATGGATTCGATTTAAGGTTATGTGACTGAAAGAGATCATCAACTGAATTCATATACACTAAAACAAAAGGTTTAGGCACTGCAATGGGCAGAGAGAATAGTCCCATAAAGTTGTATTTTGAAGGCAATGGGGACAGGGTACACCTAGTGATATCTCATGGGTTGACATAATGCATGGTATTAGAGTAGTATTTTATTGACTCTCCTATTTTGTTTTTTGGAAGAGTTTACATCAATGCTTTCTGGGTAATCATTTAACTTAAGCAAAAATCCTGAGAATAAATAGTATTTAAGACTTCCTTTACTCTGTCTAATGTCTTATTCCATTATCTTTTTATACAAGTGACTCATCTTCAGCAATCATTTATCCCATGGACTCATTAATATCTAGTGAAATTTCACTAGCAGTTCTCATATTTTCTTTCTATCCTCCCTGGAAAAATGACAGAGAAGTTATCTCTTTCCTTAAGGGTCTGTTATATCTTTCATTCCCAATATACTCATCATTGCTAAAAAGTGTTTTTAAAATTATTCCCAGTGGTTTCATAATTAGGACGTATGGCTTTGTCCTTGTATTCAGGACTAGTGATCCATTCAGAATAACTTCTCTTCTTCATCCTTGTTTAACCACTGTCTTTTCTATTCTATCTTTTAATTGTCCAGAAATAAAGAAAAGTATTCATAATTTTTTGTGAATTCTGCCTATTTTCTTAGCTCCTTCCATTTTTTGTATCCTTCTTAGCTTTCTTTCATTCCCCCATTAGTAGCAGATTATTTCACTGTATCTTCTATCATCACATCTGTTGATATTCACAACTGTACTTGGCAGTCACTTGTTTAAACAGCTGAAGAAGCTGTTCACCTGCAGATTATTGTGTTGCACCATGCTGCTTTTTTCTATTCCAATCTCGAATCTCTGTCAAAATGGAAAGTGCTCCCATCAGTAGCTGCATTTACTACAACTATTTCAGGCTATAACTCCTAGGAACTCACAATGGTATAACTGGACTGCTGTACATGAATTATCCAAACATTAGTCTGCTCTTGAAATGTATTGAATATTTTGAAAGTTAGCTCTAAAAAGTCTTAGGAAACTGAGATTGAAAATGCTTATTCTAAATCTTTTTCTTATAGAAGAACTTGCATTTGATTGTTTTTAGATTATGTTATGATTCCATCGAATTGCTTAATTTTCCAACATGCACTAGAGAGACTATCAACATAACTGTTTCATAAATATTTTTCAGAAAGCAGGGCATTTTATATTTTAGAATACTTAAATTAACCTTCATGATGGCTTGAGTAATATACTAAATGATCTTAAAATATGATTTCTTTTACATAAAAAGTTGTTTTTCTTCTATTCAGCTAAATATTAAAGTATAAATGAGAATTTCAAAGTAGTATTTTTTAGGTTGTGATTTTGAGATACAAGTTTTATAAAACATTCTTGAAATTATCCTAAATAAGTTTTAAAAAATCAAATACCCTAATCCACATTAGCAATATAAGGACTCGTCTTCTGTTCAAAGAGACCTATTGAACATGGTTTAGTTCATGTAAATTAAGCCTATGTAAATTAAGAACTTTTAAAAAATCTTAATACTTATTGTCATCTTGTGGGGCCAGAAGGTCTACCACCACTAACTAGTTAAGGTAGATAATATCTGTTAAAGTTCTGGTTTGTTCACATAATTTTTTTTAGTTTTCAAGTATGATAGTATCATGCCTAGTACATACTTTGTATTCAATAGTTTAGTTATTAGCATCATGAACAATGTATCTCTTCCCAGTAAAAATGCTTTTTAAATCCATAGGCAAGGAAATCACATAAATGATAAATAATCTCAATTCTGATTTTTGTTATCTATTTAAAAGATGTTTCATTTTCTCTATATTTTATTTGTAAGGATAACAAGACATATGTCATTAATTGGCCCATTACTTTTTTTAGAAACAAATGAACATCATATTAAATGTATTGTTGCAGTTGAGTTGAGGATATAATTTTTAATTCAGAGATTTAAATTTTACTGTGTTTCACCACAAGTGTCTTGTATGAGTATCCAAAGGATTCACAACATTTTTTTTTTTAATTTTGAGTTGGAGTCTCACTCCATCGCCCAGACTGGAGAGCAATGGCATGCTTCCGGCCACCCCAGTGTCAAACTGCTGGGCTCAGGCTGTTCTTCTGCCTCAGCCTTCCATGTAGCTAGAACTACAAGTGCATGCTACCATGCCCAGCGAATTTTTTGATTTATCATAGAGATGATGTCTAGCCAAGTTGCCCAGGCTTTTCTCAAACCTATGGGCTCAGACAATCCCTTCACCTCAGCCTCCCAAAATGCTGGGATAACAGATTCACAACATTTTATTTACCAATTTCTCTAGTAAATATGTTTAATAAATCAAAATATTATATTTTCAAGTTAAAATATTTCCCTATATGCATCAAGATGATCCATCTAGGACTTTAAGAAACTTACAAATGAGTAGGAGTCTCAGATATATAACTAGATTTTTGTAGAGTTTCAGATATACAAGAACAGATGTGTGAGCTCCCATAGAAGAAAATACATGAGAACAAATGCTAAAAAAAGTACACATTATTTAGATGAATAAGAAGAAAAAGAGATTTTGACACAGGGAACAGCATGTGGGAAACCACTGAGGCATGAAACTGAATGGTATATTCAGGGAACTAAATTTAATTTCATATTGCTGCTGTAAGTGGATGCTTTCATATTTGTTTCATTTTCAGGACATAAAAATGACATTTGCAGACATTGTCAGAAGCCAGATGGTTAGAGTATATGGACCATGTTAAGAATATATATGTAGTAATATGTATGTACTATGTAGTTGGTGCTGCAGAATCATTAAGATATTTGAGCAGGGTAAGGGCAGGCAAATTTGTGTTTACAATCTAGCAATCTACCTTTCTTGAGATGGTTAATATGTAGGAAAATAAGTTAGAATTTAATATTGCATAGTTTCAATTAAAACTGTGTATGCAACTACAGAAGAGATAGAATGAATTATAAGTATATAAATTAGATAGAACAGGCAGAATTTAGGTGTAGCTTAGACTTAAGTGATTATAAAATAAAAGTATTAAACAAGATGTCCAGGTTGCTAGTTTACTTAGACTTGTGGTGATTTTTACTGATAGTGTTGTCTCTTGGAAGAAGAGCAGGGGGTGTTAGACCAAAACAGAGGACATATCATGAAATTCAACTGTAGATCTTTAGTAGTTAGTGGGTGCTGTAACCTGAATTGAAATAGGTACTGGAACATCATAGAAATTCAATTTCATTGATTCTATATCAATGGAAGTGAATATAATCACCCATGATAGGGAACAGGTAGCAAAGTAAGAAAAGAAAGTCAAGGACAGAAACTTCTAGAAAATGGCATTTAAGAATCGCATTACTGAAAAAGGAATCAAGAGAAAAACTAGAAAAGGATATTGGAGTAGAATCAATATAGAAGTGATTTTGCACATATTATGTCATCAGTGCTTACCAAAAAAGACATGATGACAAATAAAGCATGTAACATTTTTTGCCTTTTTATTTACTTTTTTTATATTTAGAGGTCTCAGAGCTTAATGTTATTCTTTTTCACAGTGCTCAAGTATTTCTTTCTGTTTGTTTTTATTAAAAATATATGCACTATGCCACCATATTGAAAATATGGTAATGTTATATTGATAGATAAGTTTATTTATTGTAAAGCAGCTATATTTCAATCAGTCTTTTCATAAAATATCCATTTGCTAGCCATGGAGTAATTAAAATATACCAAGAGTCAGCATATCCATCCATGTTGATTAGTTGTGAATTGCTGTTTAAACACTAGCAGTATATCTCAGTATTTGAGACTGCAACATATCACCTCAAGGTTCTCAAAGTGCCATTTATCATCATGTTCTATAAAATGAAAGGTGAACCATTTTACTGTGAGAATAACTATATAGCACCACTTCAAAGCCCTAAGTCAGAATTGAACTATGGCAATTTCTCCACCTTATCGTCAGTCTTGCAAGCTATAAATCAGACTTATATCACTGCAGAAAACATCAAGCTATAATTTACACTACCTTTAAAACACATGGGTAGAAAAATCAAAGTTTTCCAATCTTCTTATTTTATTTGCAATTGTACATTGTACATGATACTTTTATTTTCTCATGCTGCATGATACTCTTTTTGTTTTACATTGAAGGTAGTAGTATTTTCTAAAATAATTTATTTTGCCTTCAGAAACTGTTTTATTATTTATAATTTTCTTATACAGTTTGGTGAAGAAATAGCCAAAATTTTGAAATTTGTTTTCAAGTTATACATAATTCAAGTCAAAGTAATTTATATTTGTTATATTTTTATTAGTTATACTACTATAATAACTAGTTTATAATTGTGTTTGCTTTGTTAATTGTGGATAATATTAATAGGCTTTAGAGTATGCACCATAATTAACCTATGAATAAACAATGATAAATAAACAGGGTGCTTTAAAACAAGACCTAAGACTATTTAAAAAATACTCCTCATCAACACACAAAATAGAATTGTGATGTCAGATTAGCAAAGCTTGATTAAAATCTCAAATGATCTGCTATTTTTTTTGACACTTAACACGACAGGATAGCTCATTTCTCATTTCTAGCCCACATAAATGAAATATAAATATTTATGTGGAAGAGGTGAAACATGACCCTGATCAAAGAACTAAACAGCTAAAGACATTTAAAAAGTATCAATGACAGCCAGGCATGGTGGCTTATGCCTGTTTTATTATTTATAATTTTCTTATACAGTTTGGTGAAGAAATAGCTAAAATTTTGAAATTTGTTTTCAAGTCATAAAACCCAGAAGTTTGGGAGGCAAAGACGAGAGTATTGCCTGAGCCCACAGGTTCGAGACCAGCCTGGGCAACATGGCGATACCTCATCTCTACAATAAATCAAAAAATTAAGGGGATGTGGTGCTGCATGCCCGTAGTTCCAGCTACTTGGAAAGCTGAGGTGGAAGTATCACCTGAGTCCAGCAGGTTGAGGCTTAAGTGGCCTCCAGACTGGGTGACAGAGTGAGACACCAACTATATTAAAAAAAAAATATATCAAAGATGAATGAGAAAATCTGGTGGCTGCAAATATAGAAGTGCTGTTTGTCTAAGCATTACAATGAAGAAGAAACACTCTTTTTTATACAAAATTTGTGTCTGAATCTTTTTCCTATAATAGGATATTATGGGTTGCCAGGATATAGGAATTAGGAATCTAGTTCTGTAATTTACACTGTTAACTTTCTTCTTTAGATTGACTGTCCCTTAATCATTTCTAACAGACTTCAATTTTAATTCAAGGTCTTTGTGAATTTGAAAAAAATTATCATAGACTAAAACCTTTATACATTTAAATTTTATTGAATGATTTGGCATTGAGCATGTAGTTTAACTGAAAATACTGAATCTATACAATGAATGCAAAAGAATAACAAGCAAAAATACTTCATGCATTTCTGAATCATGTGATACATGTTAAATCCCGCTCAACTTATTTTCAACTTTGAATCTGGGGGGGGGGGGAACTCCAGAATCAGTAAATTCACATTTTAGTTTAAGTTCTTATTCATAGGACACTATTTCTTGCAGAAAAGGGCATCTTGATTTGCATAGGTTCATCCTCTGAGATTAAGGTGCAGGTGATACAGAACAGAGACTGCCAGAGAAGTTGGTACATAATAGAGATAGTCACAACAGGTTATTTGAAATTAGGAGGAATTGAAAATAGTGCAAGTTTTTTACATGAGGGGAAAGGAAGTTTACTTCAGAAAATGCACAGCTCCACAATATACTGAGGTCATCCTTAAAAAGCCCAGAACTAATGAACAGTTTGTTTTTGCTCCAAACACAGGTAATAAATCTTAGCCAGTGTAGCTATTAACATGATCATCTTCTGAGACATATAGATTAATAAAATAAAAAATAACTATTGATGACAAACAATCATAAACTATACACACACAAAATAATTGTATTATATGTTATATTCTTCTTAGGCAAAAATTTGTGGTTTAATTCCATATATGTTTTTCCAAAATAGAATACAATACATTTCTACTTCATGTAAATTCACTACCCTTGGGCATTGAGAATATCCCTCACTTTATATTTTTATAAATAATAGGTTTATTGGAAGTCCTTGTACCCCCAAAAATTTAACCTGTACTTGATTATTTCATTAGCAGATTACTATACATAAAATTAAATGAAGAAAGTCCTTATTTAAAATCTTTTAAGTATATTTATCCAATGCTAGAAACAACTACTTAATACATGTTTTTCTTTCAATTTAAAGCACAGTTATATTTCTTTTTATTTTCATATGATTGTCAACAGTTAAAAAGTGAGGCTTTTAGTTATAAGTTTATAATTTTCCATGTCACACTGAATTGTAAGCTTAAGCAAAAGTAAAATTTTGGGAGTATACTTGAAATTTTTGATAGTGTAATAACACTAAGGTACTTGTTTCAAATGATAAAATGCATACAAAACTTTCAATGAGTATTTTTATTTAAGTTCAAAAGGAATATTTGGGTTCATATGCTATGCTATTAAGCCAAGTTATATTCTTATTTCTACGATTGTCCCATGAAGTGCCTTCCAATATTACATGTAGCTATTTAAGTTTTATTTAATTTAAAAAATTAAAATGTGCAATTCCTCAATGTTACAAGCCACATTTTAAAAGCTAAATAGACTCATTTTTTTAGTGGCCACTGTAGGAACACACATACAGACTATTTCTTTCATTGAAGAAAAATATATTAGAGAGTGATGATCTTCTGTGGTTTTTTTTGTTGTTGTTGCTCTTCATTACCAAATTACAGTGTCTAGAAAGTAATAGGGCCTCACTTACTTATTTTCACTTTTGTAAGAATGAATGAAAGACTAAATAGGAAAAGTAAAAAATGGAATTTGTGTTAGTTCAAACACAA
>CAUYQG010157524.1:0-36876 GCA_963574415.1 Tarsius wallacei | reverse complement strand
TAACAATAATAAATGACACATTTATTATTATATCTTTTACAAACAAAAAGCTCTGAAACATCTATAATAACTCTACCTCAGAAACATGATTCATTTTTTGTTATTATGGTCACTCATTATTGCTTAAAAACATATAAATAGCGTTATAAAAATACATGATTTTTGAGAAATCTTAAGGGTGTCTGGAAATTACAATTTGTTTCCTAAATTCCAAAGATTAATATGTTACCTTTTTTTGCCTCCAGCTTTTAAACTCCAGCTCACTTGTCCCTCTTCCTTAAAACTTTCTGTATTAAAAAAAACCCCAAAACTTTCTGTATTAGCTGGGACTGATGGTTGCAAATGCCAGAAACCTAATACAATTTAGCTTGGGCAAAGAGGTACTTTATTGGTTCATGTAACTGGGAATGGTCATAACTTTAGGCACAAATGGATCCAGAGACACAGAGAATGTCATGGCTTCCCCAGTTCCCCGCTTTTCCTCTGACTTAGGTTCCGTTTCTCTCCACCTAAAGTTAAAAGATTGTCATACTGGAAGCTCCAGGTATGTATTATCCTTAAAGTTATTGAGTCCAGACAAAGATGGAATGAATACTTTTCTAGTGGGTTTGGTTAAAGTCCTGAGGAGCTTTCTGACTGTCCCAAAGTGTGCCCCACACTCATCCCTCAGCCAATGACTGTCAAGAGGAAGACAGAACATTCTGACTGGCTAGACTTGAGTCCCTGCCCTTCTCTGGGATCAGTCCAACCTGACTCCATGGAATGGGTCCCTTGCAAGAAAGTTGGGTTCTATCTGAAGAAGGGAGGGATGAGATGCTGGGCATGGGGAAGTGACAGATGTCCACCTCACTTTCCATTCTTCTCTCCTTACCAGAAGAATCAATACTTCTCTTACCTGCACTCCCACATCTTTGGTTTCTTCCTTTGTTGTATTCTTTCTCATGGTGCACTCTTGTGTGCACATCCATCACCCCTGTAAGCTGATCAAGGAGCTGGTCTTGCTTCTTTGGCATGCCAGCACGTGCCCAACATGCAGTAGATACTCCATAGCCAATATTTATTGGCATTTATTGTGTCAGCACTGCTCAAAGTTCTGTAAGAACTAGTTCCCTCTTCACAGCAATGCTCTGAGGTGGGTATCATCATCCCTCATTTAAATATTTATTGACTAAGAGAATGAAAATAGTCATGGCTTAAAGAAGTTACCAGCTGAACCCCATTATAGAATTCAAGGGCTGTCTACCACACGTGAAAGGACTTCGCATTGTCAAAGGGAACTATTGTCTTATAAGTACTTCCCTGAAGGTAGCGTGTCTGACCACATAACAAGGGTGGGCTAACCTCCACCGAAGAGGCTGGGCCAATGCCAATAATGATGCTGGCTGAAGGCAGAGGGCACTGGCTGCCAGGCACTCCCTGCCACCCCCGCTCTCTCCCATAACATTATAAAATGTCTGGGTTCCCCGGCCACCCCCCGCCCTGAGGCCAGCAAACAAAGGAACAACTGCCTTTTGGAATAAGTAATCCTGATACTGGGCGTAGGCCAAGACACACAGAAGGAATTCCTCTGGCAGATAAATTGTGGAGTTGCAAAGCAAGAGGGACCTTAAAAATCATCTAAGACTGTGCTTTTGTTTTCAAGATGAGGAAACAGAGGCCTATAGAGGTTAAAGAACGTGTCCAAGGTCGCAGAGCTAGTAAGCACAGAAACTGGAAACTGGAAGTAGAACCAGATTGCTTTCTGTGTCCCCTGAGGCTTTGCATATGACACTGAATCTTTACGCAAATGATTCAATACTTGGAGGCGATGTTACTGACCTGAGCAGGTGGGCTCCATGTTTTATCTTTAGCTTCCTATAAATGTGCTCTAAAGAAGTCTTGGTTCCAGGCTAAGCAGAGGTAGGAACCTCAGGACAGACACTTCTCCCATTGCCTGGATCGTTCCTTGCTCTGTCGGGGCCTGGCACCCAGGACCTGGACACGGTCTTGTTGGAGAGGTCCACTGTATTTCCTCCAGAGTGAAGAGCAAAGTGAGTTGATTTCATGTTCTAGTCATCAGAATAAACCACCATCAATTTCTCAAGGATCCTCTCCCTGCAGTGACTGTCACAGTCACCACACATTTTCTGAATCCTTCCAACTTCAGGCCACCAGCCTGCCAGGAGGGCCTTTTCCAACCCTGTGATAATGGTTAGCACAATTACTGGAGACCTTCTAACTGATCTGATGCTGCTGCTATCTGTTTTTCTGCAATCAGGGCCTGATCAGACTGTTTGCTGAGCCGAGCTGCTGCTCTTCTGGGATACAGACTCCAAAATACCTCAGCACCCTCCATCTCCAAGGGAGCAGGGCCACCAAGATGTAGATGTGTCCCAGTGCAAGAACATGAATGGAGTTCCACATGCCATGTATTTAAATGTGAAGAAGTAACAAATCAAGTCAACAAACTATTAAATAAAACATAATCTGTCCTCCACCTTGATAAATTTATCTTTGTAACAACAAAATTTTTAAATACATGTAAGCTCTGAATTTTATATGATTGCAAGTCAATAAACTATCAAAGCCATCTGAATTTTTTTATTATAGAATATGTCTGGTCTTCTGTTGATGGGCTGGCAATATCTAGAGGAATAACAAAATAAAAACATACATAATTCACATTTTGTCATATTACTTATTCCATAAATCTAAATTTTCTTGCTTTCAGTTTAGCAACAATATTAATTATATTATTATAATGAATATGTCACATAATTTATTTTCCATTAACAGTAACAATCTAAACAATTAAATAATAAGCGCAATTATATTCAAAGCACTCATTTTAATGTATTTTCACAAACATAAAGAAAATGTAAAAAGTTAAAATTATATGGTTCTTAAAGTTATTTTTTCCTAAAAATTTAAATTTATCTTTTAAACTGGGCGTAGTGGCTCAAGCCTATAAATCCCAGCACTTTGGGAGGCCAAGGTGAGAGGATTGCCTGAGCTCAGGGGTTCTAGACCAGCCTAGGCAACTTGGCAAGACCTCGTCTCTACAGTAAATCAAAAAAGTAGGCGTGGTAGCACACGCCTATAGTTCCAGCTACTTGGAATACTGAGGCGGAAGGATCGCCTGAGCTTAGCAGGACAAGGCTCTGGTGGCCACAACCGCGCCACTGCACTCCCGCCTGGGCAACAGACTGAGACTCTGAATCAAAAAAAAAAAATTTATCTTTTAAAATGAAAAGCCAAATTATGTCTTAACTGATAAATATATACATTTTAGATCAAAATTATGTAAGCAAAGGTGGAATTTTTGTTTACTTTATTGAAAATTTAGTTGGCCAGTGCGGTGGCTCAAGCCTGTAATCCCAGCACTTTGGGAGGCCAAGATGAGAGGATTGCCTGAGGCCATGGGTTTGAGACCAGCCTGGGCAACTTGGCGAGGCCACATCTCTACAATAAATCAAAAAAAATTAGCCAGGCATGGTAGCTAGCACGCACCTGTAGTTCCAGCTTCTTGGAAGGCTGAGGTGGAAGAATCACCTGAACTCAGCAGGTCGACACTGGTGTGGATATGAGAGTATCACTGCACTCCAGCCTGGGTAACAGAGTGAGACTCCAACTCAAAAAAGAAAATTTAATTAAATCTTATTATATCTTTTTATAAAAATAAAATAAAAGTAATGTTTATTTACAATTTTAGCACTTCCCTTTAAGTCAATTAACATAAAAAATTAGTATCACATTACACAAGTTGCATCTAGGTCCACACATATTGTTGATCCTCAATTATTCACAGATTCCCGTATTTACAAATTCATCTCCTTGCTAAAATGTCATTGCAACCTTCTAATCAAAACCCAGTGTTTTGGAGGTCATTTGCATGCATGTGCAGAGCAGGGAAAAAATCTGTCACCCTACTCACATTCCTAAACTGAGATTAAATTAAGTGATACTCTGCCTTCCTGTTTCAGCTTTCATACTGTAAAGTATCCTTCCCTCAGACCATATAGTGGCGTTTTTTTAAAAATTTCTGTATTTTTTGTTGGTGATTGCACTGTCTAAAATGGCTTCCAAGTGTAGTGCTAAAGTGCTATCTAGTGTTACTAAGCGCAAGAGCCTATGATGGGCTTTATGGAGAAAATACGGGTGCTAGATAAGCTTTGTTCAGGCATGAGCTATAGAGCTGTTGGCTGTGAGTTCACTGTTAATAAATCAACAATATACATTTTTATTTTCATTTGTTTTAAGTTTTATTTAATCTTTAATCGATACATAATAATTGTACATATTTATGGGACACAATGTGATGATTCAATAAAATGTTTAAGTTGTTTAAAGATCAAATCAGGGTAAGTAGCAAATCCACCACCTCAAACATTTATCATTTCTTTGTGGTGAGATCATTCAAAATCCTCTCTTCTAGCTTTTAAAAATGTACAATACAACAATATATGTTTTTAATGTTGTCTAAACAGAAACACACATAATTAGCTGATGAAATGTGACCAGAGGCTCACGGGAACCTAAGCCTGCATTTCCCCTAGGAGCAATGGTTTGGTATTTGCTAATTCAGCATTCTTGGTAAATTTTTAGAGCATAAAAATATGAATAATGAGAATCTACTGTATATACACATTTAAGAGTGATATTTATTTTTTCTTTTTTTTCTCTTTTAATTTTTGTAGAGTTGAGGTTTCACTATGTTTCTTAGGCTTGAACTCTTGGGTTCAAGTAATCCCCTCACCTTGGCCTCCCAAAGCACTGGGATTACAGGCATGAGCCATCACACTGGCCCAAGAGTGATGTTTAATATTGCAAATATTCCAAGGCTGGCATGCACAACAGTGGTGAAGACTGAATTAGTGAGGGCCTCTGGAGCCACACATGGGAATCCAAGGAGAAGTAAGAAAATGGATGTTTGACACTACTGGGAATCATGCTTCACTATGAAAGAATCCTTTGCATTCAAGCTGAGAAGAGGGACTTAAGTTAACTAATTTGTCTTCTCCTGCTTAAATCTTTCCACGCTCCAAAACCAGTGTTCATCTCCAGTGTTGGCAGTGGTACAATTCACAAACCATAGCATTCAAATAGAGTCACTTTTGTCTTGAAAATATAGGTGGAGAAGCATTTCTCTGGGGCCTGAACAGTGTTAGTCAAAAGAATGGATGATTAGGGCTACAAGCTGAGTTATGCCAGCACTGAGTATCAGATACTGGTGACAAAGTCTTCTGTGTGTTATCGGACACACTCACTTTTTTGTGCATGTGTTGAATATGTAGGATCCTCCAAAGCACGGGCCCAGGGTGGAATTGAGAACTGTCTAAGGGTGGTACTCCATAGCAGCCTGTGGCCCAGCAACCTTGAGGTCTGTCCAGGAGGCCTCCAAACCAAGTACTCTATTAATATGGTTCTTTCTCCATTCTTTTATCACAATTCAACTCCATCAGCTCTCAGGTCCTGATAGGATAGTGAAACGTGTGTACTGTTCCAGAATAGTGTGTTTTTGTTAAATTGTTATTGCAATCCCCTTTTCATAAGGAGAAGTTTGTTTATTGTTTTGGAGAAAAGACAACAGACTGTTCTCCTTGGTCACGCAGTCAATGTATTTAAAAAACCCACAAGATTTTTTTTTTGGTGGGGGGTGCTATCGTTGTAAACTGTGCCTTGTTTTGCATCCAACGCAATCGTTTGTGTTGCCTCTTTGCTCCAGATTCTAGATCAGGATTGTTAGGCAATCCTCAAGTTTTTTCCAAGTCCGTTGCATTGCCTCTTTGCTCCAAATTCTAGATCAAGATGGTTAGGCAATCCTACATTTTTTTCCCCAGAAGCTGTTACTGTGCCACTCTGTAATATTACCCTCATTCTTCCCAACTTCTCCTTTTTCATTATTATGTTCTTTCTTCAGGGATTGAAGTCTGGTGTCCAAGACTGCCAGTTGCTAGCTACGTGACCTTGGGAAATTCCCTGTGTCTCCATTTCCGCATTGATACAGAGGGGATGATTATGCCTAGCACATGGGATTGTTGTGACAGTAAATTAAATCATCTCTAGAAGTGCTTAGTACACATTCCTGGCCATTGTTGTTATTGTGGCAGGAAGGTTGACTAATCCCTCCATTCCCCACCATCAAAAGAAGTTCATTGAATTTGGAGCCCTTCCCAGGGTAACAAAGCAAGGAGTCATTAAAGATTAATGTTGTGCTTTTATGATCCAGGTAGACTGCTGGGCAGGGCAAGAAGAAGCCAAAGCTGCTTCTCACAGGTGATGTGGGCTCGTGGACTAGGAGAGCTAGTTGGGCTCCTTTTGAATTTGGCAAATAATTCCTCTATAAATATGATTTTGGACAATAAAAATAAAACATCTGTACATATGAAAAATAGAGCATGAGTCTTAATCGAGTAGCTGCTCTAGATGTCTGATGTGCCTCCCAGGGATGGGAACACCAACAAGGAAATGCCAGCATCCTGTTCTCACCCAGGCTGGCCAGCGTCCCTTGCTCCCTGCCTGGAGAATGGGGACAGCATTTGGGTGCCTCTGCAAAGCTCACGGGAGAACTTGGAACCCAGTGACTCAGATCTGGGCATTGAACTGACGTGCGTTGGGGGCAGGGTGGGGAATCAGGCGGACTCTCCTCAGGGACGGGGGAGGCAGGGAGGATGAAGATTTGGTGGGTAAAACTGGATGAAGGAGGCTGAGGGGAAGGGGAGTAGGACACTGAGACCCCAGTGAGGGCAGGGATTCACTGGAAAGGTTCTGGATCTGGAGTGGAGAGCCAGGTTCACTCAGATCCAAAAGAACCACAGTCTAGTCAAGACCCCTCTCAGGCAGCCACTGCTACTGTCATCACTATGGCACACTCATTTTTATTCCCCTCTCCCCCGTCCCCTGACACGCTCGCCTCTGTCCTGTTGGAACCGCAGCCCTGGACATCACCACCCCCACAACACTGCTACTGCTAATAGCCTTATTACTAATCATCTCTAACCGGCTCTGTGTCACAGTGTCCCTCCCTCCAGATTCAAAGTCCTGAGTAAGAGCCCTGGCTGTGTGCCACCCTTCCCCCATGAGCAGGGGAAGAGTATCTTCCCTCTCACCTGTGCTGGGATTCCCCAAGTAGGAGAGGTGCTTGGCAGCCGGGTGACCAAAACCACATTGTTCATTCCCAGGGTTCTCAGTCGCAGTACACACTGACTGACTCCAGTGCATCTCAATTAAAAACTGCCAGTCGTAAGAGAATTGATGATTCTCAGTAGGGAACAGGGACTGGAGAACTGGAAGGCAGATGTTGATTGGTTCCATCTGCCTGCCTGATTTTATCAAAGATTTCTGGAGCTCCTACTCATCTACCAGACGTTATGTCGCGCTCAAGGAACATTTCACAGCTTTCGTGCTCAAAAAGTTTGCATCTGGAGGGAGAGGGAAATAAACACTTTTCAAAGTATGAGAGGCTCATGAGGACACAGGCAAACACAGGGCCTGTGGGAACGGGAGAAGGGAATCTGTCACACCCCCCACACCCCCCACACCCCCGCACCCTTGCAGATGGGGGTGAGGAGGAGATGTCTAAGCTGAGCCTGCCGTGGCCCTAGGTGGGAAAAGAATGTTGCAGGCAGAGGGGTCTGCCTGTTGTGGATTCACAGGACAGTGGTTTCCTGTACTGACTCCTGTCGATGGGATGTGGCTGCTTAGAGCACACAGATGAGAAGATTTGTAGACAAAATCCCAGCACAATGGAAAACAGTGCTGGACCGAACAAATGGTGTCTGTTATCCGTGAGGGAGTGGGGACCACCGGCAGGACATAATGCATGGGCTCATCGTGCCAGTCCTAGAGGAAAGGGGAATCTCCAGGGAAGATGTAGCTATTTAGAGAGTGGTTGCACATAACACTTGAGATCTGTAATTATTGTCCTAGCAGAACTAAAGCCCCCTTGTTCTAACAAATAGCTTATAACTCCTGAAATGGAATTAGTGCATAATATAACCTACATGCAAACATATTTTCCAAAAAAAGAAAAAAAAAAAAAACAATGTGAGGGCCTAACTAGGTCACAGAGGAAGAAAAAAAGGAACATGTTTATAACAAAAATATATATTTTACTATGTAAAGGTTTGGGTACAGCTACTCCAGAAGACAAGATAAGGGATGAGATTTGACATCCATACTTTGAATCCCCATAAATATGACTGTGAGAAAAGCAGGTTAATATAGGTAGGTTGATTTAGTGACTTAAAAATCACAAATAGCTTTGCCATGGTTGATGCGACTTTCTGAAATAAGAATGACTCTTGGTAAAGTTCTGAATAAAGTTAAGCCCTATCTTCCCCAGAAAATATTGTCTATTCATGAAAAAAGCACTCTGAGTTTATGTGTACAATAGAGGGAGGATCCAACCTCGACTCATTATAATCAGGTGTGGCAGCTGCCTCACGTCCCCTCAGATGTAACTTTGTGTATTAGTTTCCTATAGCTGCTGTAACAAAACACCACAAAGTTAGTGGTTTCAAAGAACACAAATTTATTCTCCGACAATTCTGGAAGTCAGAAGTCCAAACCCAGTTCCTGTGCTAAAGTCAAGATGTCTCCAAGGCTGGTTCCTTAAGGAGGCTCTGAGGAGAAAGTTCATGTCCTTAGCCTGTTCAGCTTCTAGTAGCCACCAGTGTTCCTTGGCTTGTGGCCCCTTCCTTTGTCTTCAAAAGTACATCACTCCAATCTCTGTTTCTGTCACCATGTTGCCTTCTCTTCTGACTCTGACATCTCCTGTATCCCTCCTGTAGGGAATGTTGTGATCACAGGAGACCCAAGCACATAATCCAGGACAATCTCTCCAGTTCAAGATCCTTAGTCACATCTGCAAAGTTTCCTGTGTCATGTAAGGTAACATTTGCAGGTTCTGGGGATGAAGACATGGGCATATTTGGGAGCCATACTCTGCCTACCAGACTTTGATTCCAGTTCCTGTTGCAGTATGCAATTCCACGCAGACTTCAACTTGTTCTAGTAAAGAGCAGCCTGCCCCAAACACACTCCAAGCATCATGGCTTCCTACTCTGGACTTCTCCCACCCGGGATGTCCATGTGGCTCACTTACCAGCACATACATAGCTAGGTGGTAGAGGCAAGAATAGCCTCTAGGATCCTCTAGGTCAACAAGACACTATGGATAGATGCTCCTGCCTCCCATTCTTCAGGTGGGATAGAGCTCCAAGTTGTCATCAGCTTTTTCTCCTTCCCTGTCTCATTGTCCATACTAGTCAGGTTCACCAGAGAAAAAGAACCAACAAGATAACTATATCTATTATATCTTTCAAGAGACTTATTATAAGGAATTAACTTCCATGATTACAAAGACTGAGAAGTCCCAATATCTGCAGTCAGCAAGCTGGAGACCCAGGAGAGTCAATGGTGTAAGTTCCAGTCCAAGTCTGAGAAGCAGGAGCGCTCATCTAAATTCCAGTCTGGGTCCAAGTCCAAAGACAGGAGAAGACTAATGTCCCAGTTTGAAGGCAGTCAGGGGGAGAGAGAGAAAGATAAGTCTTCCTTACTTAGCCTTTTGCTCTAGCCAGGCCTCCCAACAGACTGGAGGGGGCCCATCCACAATAGGGAAGGAATCTGCTTTACTCAATCTGCCAATTCATATGTTAATCTCATTCAGAAACACCCTCATGGACATGCCCAGAATAACATTTAACTGAATATCTGGGAACCCTGTGGCCCAGTTAGGCTGTAGACAAAGTTAACCATCATGTTCCCCTGCTTTTTGAAACCATTACCTAAATAAATTACACAGAAGCCTGCATTTCAAGATCTACTTTTGGGGCAACCCGAACTAAAACAACAGGATTTTCACTAACATTGATGTTACTTAAGTCTTGCAAGGTCCAGATGTCTCCCTTCCATTCTCTAGAAGCTCAGCTGCTGAGCCAGTGGAAATTTAGTCCACCATTGCAGAATTACTAGCACCTGTAGACTAAATGCCAGTAACATTCCCTGTCTCTATGACAACTAAAAGGACCCTATATATTTCTAAAATGCCTCAAGGAGCAGTACTATCTTTCTATCTCTAAACCTAAATTGAGAACCATTTGTTCAGAGGAATCAGGCATGGTTTGATCAGGACCTCAGACCTCTTTTCCATGATTTTCTGGGTTCTGTCTTCCTTTGGGTGTCAGTTTCATCCTCAGATTTCCTCACTGAGGCAAGTTGGTTCCCGGTGTTTCAGAAGAAAATCCACATACTGTGGAGGTCAGATGAAGAGGGGGCATTCTGTCTCTTTATTTCCAGACAAAGTTCCTGGGATCCACCCTGACTGGGTCAAATGAAGTCATATGTCTGCCCTGATTGATGGTTTCCCTGAGGTATAGAATTTTTTTAGAGATTATTTTTGGCCAACTGTAGTTCAGACTGGAGCAGGAGCTGGGAGTGGAGCCAGTCTTCCTGAAGCACACGGAAGCAGGGTAGGTGTGATACCTGGATAAAAATTTGATCCTTGTTAGAAGGGGAGAGGATGTTGAGTGAAGATCCAAAAACTGTGCGCAGTAGAGAATACGGCACATTCATGGAAAAGCAAACGGTCTGGGTTGACTATGATGTGGTAACAGGAGACTCATGGGAGACTGACCCAGGGAGTCAGCAGACAATAGACCATTTAATTAAACCAATTAAATCAGTTCCCCTTGTGCCTTAACCAAGCTTTCCACATACTTGCTTATCAACTTGGAATGCTCTAACTAGGCATGGGAGAATTCGGTCCTCCTAGCAACTGGGTTTCTCACTTTGAATCAGTGACCAGGTGTTCTGGTTTATATAATGAGGGACCCCGCCCCCCCAAAAAAGCAGAAAGATTTTTGGAGGGCGGGCTTCTTGTAGTGCAGGCTTCCCCTGCTAAGTTAATGTTCTAGGAAACCATCACCATCAGTGTACCAGCCAGTGTTGTGAGAGGCTGCATTTGGCTTTTCTTTTCTTTTTTTCTTGTAATATTCTTTCAGCGCATTTCCCCATTTTATCATGGGTGATTTACAACCACACCTGACCACACTGCATTGAGCGTTCAGCAGTTTTTGACCAAAAACAGCATGAACTCTGTAGCCCGCCCTCTCTATTCACCCAATTTTGCCCCAAGAGACTTTTTGTTTGTTTGTTTCCCTGGATGAAAAAAGTCTTCAAAGGGAGCTATTTTGCCAATGTGGAAGAGTTGGAACAAAAAATGGCAGAAGCACTAAAAGGCATCAACACTGAGGAGTTCAAAAACTGTTTTGAGCAGTGGAAAAAGTGTCTCAATAGGTATATTACATCAAACAGAGAGTACTTTGAAGGTAACTGAAGTTTAATCATGTAAGAATAAAAACCAGAATAAAACAATTTTTTACAAATAAATTATGGGTTTTTCGGGTCCCCCCTCGTACATCAGTCTCTGTGAGCCAGGTTAATATTAATTGGCCCCTTAAAAAAATGGGCACCCTCATGGTGTGTGATAGCAGATCCCTGAGCCTACACAACTTACCATAACCTATGGCAAATCGGCCAAGATAAGTGAGACCCTTCTGCTGGCTGTCCAGCCAACCTCTCCCAAGGGACCCCTTTCCACACTGCCACATTCCATCAGCCATCCACCTCCTGCGGTGTTTTTAGTCTGATTTTACAAGTGAAGAAATGGAGGCCCATCAAGGTGAAATGATTGCCCTGGGTCACACAGCCAATAGGTCAGGGAGCCAACAGTTGGACCCACATCTGTCTGGTCACAAAGTCTCCCATTATTATCACCCTGTCTCTTTTTTTGTTTGTTTGTTTTTGAGTTGGCGTCTCACCCTGTCGCCCAGACTGGAGTGTAGTGGCACTCTCCCGGCCACCGCAGCCTCAACCTGCTGGGCTCCTGTGATCCTTACACCTCAGCCTTCCAAGGAGCTGGAACTACAGGTGCGTGCTACCACACCTGGCTAGTTTTTTATTTATTGTAGAGATGAGGTCTCACCAAGTTGCCTGGACGGGTCTTGAACCTGCGGGCTCAGGCAATCCACTCGCCTTGGCCTCCCAAAGCACTGGGATTACAGGCTGAGCCACCGAGCCCGGCCTGTCTCTTCTCATGTTAGCAACATGTACCAGGATAAACTGAACCAAAAGCCCCTTCTCATCGAAGCAACAGTCAACTGTGTTCCCAGAGACAGTTGTGCTTAATCACACAAGAGACAAACACACATGTTCTCGCCCCATGTCTCTGCCTTATTTTTGTTCCCTGTCACCTCCTCATGTCCTTTTCTCCTCCTTGTGCCCAGTACAATAGGAGTGCTATGAGTCAGCAGGAAAATGTCCTTCCCAAAACCAAATAAGGGGCTGGGCCCTAAAGACAGCAATAAACGCCACAAAGTTTTATTAATTCAAACAAAGCATAATCTATGGTAGGAAGGGTTTCTGAGACCACGAACAACAGCCTATGTGACTCCCAAAGGAAAAGAAAGGGAAAGACAGGCTGCCCATCTCTGTTTATTGGGAGCAGTCGTTCCTCCAAACCAAACCACATGTCCTTAGTAGGGAAGAGGAGTGCAGCCCTATCAGGGAGTCTTTATTCTTAGGGCCGGAAAAGAGCAGAAAAGATGTTTCTTTGGCCTGCAGTATGTCAGCCTTGGACTTTTCATTTCCCTCTCCTCTCCTGTCCCTCCACCCCACCCCCAGTCCTGGTGTTTTTGGCCTTTTGCTTGCATGGAAATTTATTTCCCATCTTGACACAGTTGAGACAAGCCATAACACCTTCTTAGGGATGAGATGAACAGGAAGATGCAGGAAATGCAATCAAAATTTCCACTGCCTCAGCAGCTGAGCTTCTGCAGAATGAAAGAGAGAAATCTGGACCTTGCCTTTTGGGACCACAAAATCTGAAAGGGGCTCTGATGTTCGGGGTGAGTCCTTAGAGTCCTTGGAGGCTGAATCACAACAGAGATGAGCCGTCTACTGCTGGGCTTGGAGAGGGAAGCATCCTCAGGGCTTCCTCCTCTAAAGGCAGAAAAATTAAAAATGATTTTCACTCCTGAGAGCCTTCAAATTATGAAGATGGCCATCGATGGGCTTCATCTTGCCAGTTTTTCTCCCCTAAAAGTTTCTTGGTGTTTTAAGTGCAACAAGAAAGACCTCTTGTTGCTAGTGGCTGTGACATCGATGAATGACACTTGATGAAGACCAGGTGCACCCATGCAGTCAGTCAAGACCCTTCATAGGGGCCTACACCAAGTCTGGGTCACCTCCTCCTTTTCCCCTATTTGTTAGCGAAGACCCTCCCTGTAGGATGTGATGGGTCATATGCAAATGTGTGTGTGTGTGTGTGTGTGTGTGTGTGTGTGTGTTAGGGGACATTGGTACACTCCCTGAAAGCAAGTTAAAAGATGAATCCCTGTGTTGTTAGAACCTTTTTAAAAACTCCATGCATTTATTGTCCACTGTGTAAAACTGAGTATCTTGTGTTAAGTTTACTTTTTCTTTTTCTTTCTTTTTTTTTTTTTTTGAGTTGGAGTTGCACTCTTGTCGCCCAGGCTGGAGTGCAAAAAAATCAGCGGGGCATGTTCACAGTCACCCCAGCGTCGACCTGCTGGGTTCAGGTGATCCTTCCACCTCAGCCTTCCTAGTAGCCAGAACTACAGGCATGTGCTACCACGCCCCGCTGATTTTTTTGATTTTTATTGTAGAGATGAGGTCTCACCAAGTTGCCCAGGTTGGTCTCAAACCCAAGGGCTCAGGCAATCCTCTCACCTCAGCCTCCCAAAGTGCTGGGATTACAGGCTTGAGCCACCACGCCCGGCCAAGTTTACTTTTTCAATGTCCTGTATGGACTGTTTATGGCACGCAGGCCACTCGTGTTTGATTTCATCACTGTCGATGACTTTCCCTCTCCCCCTTCACCCTTCCAGAATGACTGGTCCTTCTTCCCAAGGGCAAGTCTGCACTCATCTGCATCTTTCAAAGTTGACTTCCTTCTACGTGAGAGTAGGCAGGCTGGAAGAAAATTCCAGCCAAGCAGAGAGGTCCTTCTTTCTGGGAGTGGATGTAAGTCTTCTATGCTACTTCTAAAAATAAACTGCAAGTATATAGGTTGTAACAGAGGTGCAGAATAGATTCTCCCTTTCTTCCAGGGCTCACAGCTCGATGACACTACCCTGCCTTCATTGCAAATAATATGGTCACGTGATGAAGTTCTTGCCAATAGTATATGAGCAGAAATGATATGCACAACTCTTACCAGGCCTTAAGAGAATGGCGTTCCTTCTCCACGATTCTGCTTTGTTGACATGCATGACAACAATGTCACAGAGCAATGACTTGAAAGGTAACTGCATCATTGAATGACCAAGCAGAGTAGAGCTTCCCACAAACATGTAATGTTCATCTAGAACTACATATGAGAGAGCTTGAAAACAAATTTGTTCTAAGCCACTGACATGTTGGGGTTTCTTTGTTAAAGCAGGCTTGACCCCACCCCAACGAATGCTCTGCTTCAGGGAAGAAGGGGAAAGGCATGGGCACTGAACTGTTGATGGTCACTGTTTGGTAGAAATTTTTGCATTTGTTTTCAATGTGAAAAGAATGAGCTGCCTAGCAGACAAAGTTGCACAGGACTTGAAAGTGCTTTGAAGCATATTCATTTGTTCATTCTTTCATTCATTCCACAATATCCCTCAAGCACCTCTATGGGTAAGAAGGCAATATGCTGCCTTTTCCCCATACCAAACATTCTCGGCCCACCCTACACCCACCACATCAAGGGAAGCCACCTTCCCAGGTCTTCAGGAAGCAGGATCCATAGACATGAAATGTGAATTGTTGGTCAAATGCCTTGCTGTGTGGGCAGTAGATGGAGAACAATGATGATGGAATGTTCGGATCAAGAAAAGCATTTACCATCCTTGAGTACTAGTCTCATTCCTGCTCCTACAAACTTGCAATTGTTTGCTTCCATTTATTTGTACTGGATTTATTCCTGACACACAAATTTCCCTCCTACCCAAGTGTGTGTCTTTCACTGTGGTCATTGTCAATGACAACTCTTTAAAAGAGGCGGGGCTAAACTTGGTCAGAAGGCTTGGAATGTATCCTGATTCTTTTTTTTTTTGAGTTGGAGTCTCACTCTGTCACCCAGACTGGAGTGCAGTGGCCGCTCCCGGCCACCGCAGCCTCGACCTGCTGGGCTCCGGCGTTCCTTCCACCTCAGCCTTCCAAGTAGCTGGAACTACAGGCGCGCACTACCACGCCCGGCTAATTTTTTTGATTCATTGTAGAGATGAGGTCTCGCCAAGTTGCCCAGGCAGGTCTCGAACCCGCGTGCTCAGGCAATTCGCTCACCTCAGCCTCCCAAAGGCGCGGGATTACAGGCTGAGCCACCGAGCCCGGCTGTATCCTGATTCTTAACACTCTCCAGCCAGGTCATTTAACTTCTAGTCTCCGGAATTTGGGTTTCTCATCTTTTCTGTCCTGATTGTCTCACATAGTTGGTTGTAAAGTTGAGAAGCAAAGATGGAGTATAATTATAATAGGTTTTTTCTGAGTCCCACCAGGTATAGCCTCAGGGGCACTTGAGTGCACTAGCTTCCTCCAAATTAAGGTGATATAGCCTGATACGATGATCCCAAATAAGCCACTGTCCCATGTGTGAGACCCTGCCTACAAATTCTGCAAATATTTCCTTCTACAGAGGTCTTGATAAAAAGTAAAGGATAAGCCCAAATATCCATCAATGGGCGAAAGGATAAATAAATCGCATTATGGCATACAATGAAATGTATTTCAGCCATAAAATGGAAGGCTAATACACTACCATGTGGAGGAATCTTGACGGCATTATGCAAAGTGAAAGAAGCCAGACACAAAAGGTCACATACTGTTTGGTTCCATGTATGTGAAATATTTAGAATAGATAAATCCATAGAGACATAACAGATTGGTGGTTGCCAGGGGAGGGAATTGGTGGATGGAGGAGGGGAAGATGAGGAGAAACTGCTTAATGGGTATGGAATGTTTTTTGGAGTAGTGGAAATATTTTGGAACCAGTTAAAAGAAGGGGTTGCACAGCATTGTGAATTAATAAATGCCATTGAATTGTTCACTTTAAAATGGTTAATTTTATGTTATGCAAATTTTTCCTCAAAATTTTTTAAATAAAGAGAGTCAATTAAATGATAGTATTTCAAGATGGAACCTCAGAAGTGGCTGCCTATGAACCTTGCACGGAGGTTTTTATTCTTTTTTTTTTTTTGAGTTGGAGTCTCTCTGTCACCCAGACTGGAGTGCAGTGGCACGCTCCCAGCCACCACAGCCTCGACCTGCTGGGATCTGGCAATCCCTCCGCCTTAGCCTTCCAAGTAGCTGGAACTACAGGCGCGTGCTACCACGCCCGGCTAGTTTTTTTGATTTATTGTAGAGATGAGGTCTCACCAAGTTGCCCGGGCAGGTCTTGAACCCGCAGGCTCAGGCAATCCACTCGCCTCGGCCTCCCAAAGCACTGGGATTACAGGCTGAGCCACTGAGCCCGGCCAAGGTTTTATTCTTAAAGTTCTCTGAGGAGATTCTCCTTCATTCTCTCCACTCAGAACCCTCCAAGTACAAGAGGTCCTTAAATAACATTATTTCACTCAATGTTGTTTCATTATGACACTGATGAGAAAAAAGATGGATTCCTGGCCAGGGCCACTGTCTGTGTGGAATTTGAATGTTCTCCCAATGTCTACGTGCATTTTCTCCAGGTGCTTAAGTTTTCTCCCACATCCCAAAGCTATGTAGGTGAGGTTCATTGACACACCTACATGGTCACAGTACAAGTGTGGATGTGTGGATGAGTGTGGGTGACTGTAGGTATGTGTGTGTGTGTGAGTGCATCCTATGATGGGATGGTGTCCTGTTCAGAGTGGGTGACAGAGCAATATTTTGTCTCCAAAAATAATAAATAAATAAATAAGTAAATACAGAATTCAGGGAGTTCAGAATAAGGCAAAGATCACGTGGCATTGTCGCTGGAGGAAGGGAAGAAAGACAAGTATAAGATTAATTCTGAAAGATAGGAGAAGCAGCATATTTTGGGGAAGGGGCAGGGGAATGTAAGAGATGGAGGTGGGATTGGCAGGAAGACCCTGAGGCATTCTAAAGAAAATGCCTTAAGAGAAGTGGCTGGCAAGGAGAAGGTGTGGGCTCAAGTTGGTGTGAAATAGAGAATGACTATTAGTTCTTGAAAATGAAGAGGTGAGCCAGGCGTGGTGGTTCACATCTGTAATCTCAGTACTTTGGAAGGCGGAGGTGACAGGATTGCCTGAGTCCAAGGGTTCAAGACCAGCCTGAACAACTTGGTGAGACCTCTTCTCTAAGTAAATAAACAAAATTAGCTGGACATAGTGGAGAGCGCCTGTAGTTCCAGCTACTAGGAAGGCTGACGCGGAAGGATCGCCTAAACCCAGAAGGCCGAGGCTGCGATGGCCGTGAGTGTGCCACTGCACTCCAGCCTGGGTGATAGAGTGAGACTCCTACTCAAAAAAAAAAAAAAAGGAAAGAAAAGAAAATGAAGGAGTAAAAGGAGTCAAAAATGTCTGTGTGTATATAGGTTGGTGTGAAAAATTGAATAGCCGGATAAATGTCCAATTTTGCAGTTGTTCCTGAGGAGAAAGATGGGATCGTGGAGAAAGGAACTGAAAATGAAAAAAAAAGTTGGAGGCAAATATGAGAAAATGTAAACTATGAAGAACAGGTTATACATATGACATTTTTTCTCTCTATTTTTAAATATTTCATAATTTTAAAAACAGTCATCATCACCTTTAAAAGTTTAAATGCAGCCAGGCTCAGTGGCTTAGCCTGTAATCTCAGCATTTTGGGAGGCCGAGGAGAGTGCATTGCCTGAGCCCGCGGATTTGAGACCAGCCCAGGTGACCCGGCGAGACCTTGTCTCTACGATAAACTTAAAAAATTGGCCGGGTGTGGTGGCACACGCCTGTAGTTCTGTCTACTTGGAAGGATTGCCAGAGCCCAGCAGATTGACGCTGGGGTGGGTGTGCCACCGTACTCCAGCGGGAGGGACAGAGTACGATTCCAACTCAAAATAAATTTTTTAAAATGCATTTTTATTCTGTTCTTGATACAATTTGACCTCTTTAATAAATTCAAGCAATATCTTCTGAAGTTTTACATCTCCTTTGAAAAGGCTGGTTTCTTCACAGTCCCCTAAAACATGACATGATGGTACTTTCCTTAAATTCTTTCCACAACTCTAGTTCTAGCCACTTGGGAGGCTGAGACAGGAAGACTGCTTGAGTCCAGGAGTTCTGGGCTGTAGTGTGTTATGCTGATGGGGTGTCTGGGCTAAACTTGAGCTCCTGGGAGCAGAGGATCGCCAGGTTGCCTAAGGAGGAGTGAACCAGCCTAGGTAGGAAATGGAGTAGATCAAAACTCCTGTGCTGACCAGTAGTGGGATTGTAACTGTGAATAGCCACTGCACTGTAGTCTGGGCAACATATCAAGACTCTGCTCTAAAAACAATAACAAAACACTTTCCTTATTCTGGAATGTGCTCTTGTCTCCTCTCTGCCCAGCGACTGCCTAGACTCCTCTCAGGACTAGCTCATGCCCAACTCTTCCAAAAATCTTCCAGCCCATTTTGATTTCTCTCACAGGAAACTCCTATAAAATCACTCATTTTAGCATATATTATTTGACTTTGAATGTAACCTGCCTTTCTCATAGAAATAATTACACTCCTCGAAGGCATAGACCCTCTTATATTTAAGGATGAAAAGAAAAGCTTCCATTTCCCATTCCATTCCCACAGCAGACATCGCTAATCAACCACAATACTTTTTCCCAGTGAACTTGGCCTCAGAATCCTTCTCAATAGAGCTCCTGGGGCGGCAATTGTCAGTTGAGTAGTTTGAACATGCAGATGAAACCTCTTTCAATCCCTGCCTATACTTCTTCTACAGTTTCCAAAGGATCAATGCTATTCCCAGGAGACACTCAGAAGGGACTGACATCATCCTGAAAACCCCCAAATTATCAAAACCTAAGGCAAGGAATTTTGAAGAAACTTTATAGCTCATTTTAGTGATATGCTCGTGGCTGATTTAACTGAGAGTGTCAAGGAAACCAGGGGACTCAGAAAAATTGGAAAAGAATAATCGTGCAAGAGATTAACATAATCCCCAAAGCCCGTGCACTTGACACCCATTCACTAGGAAAGCATGGCTGCCAGGCCGCAAGTGAGAAGTTCAAGTTCAAAGGCATTTCGTCATTTCCATTATTAACTGGAAGGACAAGTCTTTCCAAAGCTCTCCAAGTTGTAGGACAGAGGGAGAGGAGAAGAGTAGGGGAAGGCTCCTTGGTGCACTTGAGAAATGTTGCAGCTGAGAATCCTCTGGCTGATGCCCCCATGAAGTCCCGCTCCGCCCTAAGTGTTGTCAGAGTCCTAAAGAAAAAACACCAACAAGCTGATAATCAAAACCTCTTCATGATGGGGTCATGAGTGTTTTTTTTTTTTTCTGGCTTCTTTATGATATTTTTACTTTTGAAATTTCCTTTAGTGGCCATTTTTATTCTCATCGTCAAAAACTGAAAGAGAAAAAATGAAAAGAAGAAAATAGTCCAGAAGATTTCCTTTTTTTAAAAAAAAGCGGTTTTATTACTTTACCTTTGGAATCGAAGAGAAAGAGAAAAACAAAACATCATTTCAACCACCCAGAAAGTAGCAATTGGAAACTAGAAGGGAATATAAAACTCCTTCATCAAATTACCCCATGTGGCTAGCCACTTACTCACTCACTCATTCATTCATTCGCTCAGTGATCATTTATGAAGACGCTACTAAGTGCTGAGGATACAAGAGAACAAGGATACAGCCTTGCGCTCGTGAAACATTAGCCCGGGAGCGGGGTTGGAAGCGGATGACAGGCATTTATCAAATACCACACCCAGGGATGTTAAATTACAACTGGGCTAGGTAGTGTGGAAGAGAGGCTGGAAGTGGTACCAGGAAGGAATGTGATGGCCCAGGCTGGGAGGAAGAGGTCATTGTCAGTCCTGGTTCTGGGCTGTCTCCACCATCCCTGCATTAGCTGTGGGCTGTAGCAGGGCCTCCTTCCTGCCTCTCCCTTCCCAGTCTATCCGGCAGCTCCTCTCACTGCGAACCTTCCCAAGGTCCTGCTTTCTGTTCTCAGTAGCTCCATAACACATGGTTGCTCCCTATTGCCAATCGTCTCAAGGTTCAATGACTCAATCTAGCTTGCCCCTCCCGAGGGATTGCATTTCCCAAGGGCTCCGGTAGCCCAGTGGTCTCCAGCCTTTTTGGCATCAGGGACCGGTTTCATGGAAGACAATTTTTCCCACAGAATGGGGGCGGGGGTGGTTTCAGGATGATTTAAGTGCATTACATTTAATGTGCACTTTATTTCTATTATGATTACATTGTAATACACAGTGACATGGTTATAGAACTCACCATAATGCAGAATCAGTGGGAACCCTGAACTTGTTTTCCTGCAACTAGACTGTCCCATCTGGGGATGATGAGTGACCTGGACACCTAAAGTGTGTTGCTTATGTCCAGTCTACGCCATAATCTCATTTTGGTTGCTGTCCCTGCAGAAAACCCTGTTTCACAAAGATAGGTTGTTGGAACTAGAAGCAGGTTTTTCAGGGCTGATCTGACAGGAGGTGGAGCTCAGGCAGTAATGCGAGTGATGGGGAGCCACTGTATATACAGATGAAGCGTTGCTCACTTGCCGCGCACCTCTGGCTGTGTGGCCTAGTTCCTAACAGGCCACCGACCAGTACCAGTCCCTTGCCCCCAGGGGTTGAGGTCTCCTGTGCTAGCCCACATGGCATCTTTGGTATGAACTTGGAAAAGGCGGCTCCTCCAGCTCCTCCTAGGGCACACAGCTTGGAGAGCCAAGCTCAGGATGAATTTTGGTCCCTCCTCTCTGCTTCCCTGTTTTACCTCCACAAGTAGACCACGTTTCTCTTGAGCAGAAGTTTGCTTTTCTGTGTGTTTTAATTCCCACAGTGCTCAACTCAGTGCTGGACACGTAGACAGATCTTCTTGAGGATAGATACGGCTGATTCTTCAGTGAGAGCGCTCTAAGGTGAATTCTGTCCAGCCTCTTTACTTGCTCTATGATCTTGGAAAGTGTTCTCATTTCCCTGAGGCCTCCATTGTTCCGCCTGCAATGTGGGAGGAATAGTTGGGCACTCCATGCCTACAGCGAGCTGGGGAGGAGAACAAATCAGAGTTGTTGGGACCTTCAGTGGCTGCAGGGCACAGGATGAAGATAAGGGGAGGAGAAGAGGAGGTAACAGGTCCTGTCTCCCTTGATCTTCACGAGTGAAGCTGAGTTTACCACAGGAACTGAGAAGCAGTTGGGGCCCACTGCTAGGGGGAGAGCACCTCTCACAAGTGCGGCCCTTATCTGCTTGCAAGAGCCGCCTCCTTCCTGGGCTCTCAGCCACCTGTGGTTGCCTGAAGCTCTCAAATGAAGTTTGACCCAACCACACACCACCCAACCTGAACACCACAATAGGCCTTGGATTTTCCAGGGCAGACCTGATTTTGAATCTCTTGTCTTACTGTCTAAACATGATGTGTTTGACCATGTGTTCCAGTTTGGGACGCAGAATCCTGATCAGGTGCAGACGGGAGGTCCTAGGTGGGAATTTAAAGTAGAGACCTGAGTGTGCCTCCTTCCCTACTGACACCTCAGGTTGCCGTCTCTGGCCTGCAGCCTGGAGGAGCCACCTTTCTTGCCAGCCCTCCATCTCCTCAGCTCTCGCCCCAAGGTCCTCAGCCTGAGTCCTACCCTCTTACTGTCTCAGGGCTCATTTGACCATCGTGCCCGTGGGGCCCTGGGGAGACCAGGCCTTCGGTGACTAGTTTAGCAGGGACAAACAGGAGGATTTGAGGTGGGGGAACATTTGGGAGTTGATGGGTCTTTTGATGGGGGACACTCATCAAAAGAGGAGAAGCCCCTCTTCCCTCGGCATCCTGCGTGGGTGAATAGAAACAGGAAGCAGAGAAGTGTGACGGGGCCTGGAGATACCAGAGGTGAGTCTGATGTTCGCTCTGCCACTCATGAATACCCAATCTTCCTGGGGGTCATTTCGTCATCTCTAAAAGGGACCATTCACTGGACAGATATGTGCTGAGCAGCTGCTCGGCCATGACTTTTCACTAAGCGCAGCAACCCCTAGCAGTTTCCTGAGTGCATCCACCCTGCTGTGTACTTGCTGACCGGACCTGGGAGCCTCATCTGTCCTAGGCAGCCCTGTGGACACTGGCAGGAGGAGACACACACGGAGGGGACTCCTGGAGCTGAGTGATAGCCAGGAAAAGAGCAGTGAGGAAACTCGTGGGTAAGCAGAAGCCATGACGCAGAGAGAAGGCATGTGAAGAGAGACGGGGGAAGATGGCACAAGAAGCAGCCGCAGACACTTCAGAGTGCCTGATAAACTGAGTCACGCCTTGGGCAGAGTTGCTCGGTGGGACGTGGCACATGAACACCTCCATCTGAGGGCATACCTGCTGCTGTGGAATCCTGAACAGCATCTCGGTTCTCCTTTGGGTCTGATTGTCTTGATGACAAACTGATTTCCCATGTTTTTTTACTTCTGGTTTATCTTTTTTTTTTGAGTTGGAGTGCCACTCTGTCACCCAAGCTGGAGTGCATGGCATGCCCACGACCTCCCCAGCATCGAACAACTGGGCTCCGGTGATCCTTCCACCTCAGCCTTCCAAGTAGCTGGAACTACAGGCGCGTGCTACCACGCCCGGCTAATTTTTTGATTCATTGTAGAGATGAGGTCTTGCTAAGTTGCCCAGGCTGTTCTTGAACCCGTGAGCTCAGGTAATTCCCTCACCTTAGCCTCCCAAAGTGCTGGGATTACAGGCTTGAGCCACCTTGCCCAGTCTGATTTATCTTGACGATAGCCCACCCTGGCCTATGGAGAACAGCATTTGTCTCTGTCTTTTGCAATCTGAACACGTCATCGACTGTTCTCAGTGGTTCATCTCAACCCACTTGAGAGAGAAGAAAACAGGTTCAGAGAGGTTAACTAACCTGCCTAAGGCTGTGGCTGGTCAGAGCTAAAGTCAGGATTGGAACTGAGATCTGCTTGATTCTAAAGCTCCTGCCCACTATGCCCAGGAATCACTGCTGAAAGAAAGGAAACCTAGAATGTTACAATGCACAGGGAAGGGGTGAGTTCCAGCTGGACCTGGTTCTCATCACACAGATTCACTTTGCACCTGAAGGCGGAAAGTGGCAAAATGCCTCGTTGTTTTGGGAAGGGGTGGATAGAAGGAGCTGGGAGAATGGAAAATCTTCTCTGCCATCATTAGAAAAAAGCAGCACAGGAAGAAAACTGTTTATTAAGACACTGCATACTTTAGCAAGTAGGCAGGGGCACAGAGACACTTACCTCAGCTCTTAACAAGAAATGTTTGCAAAAAAAAAAAGAAAAACAAGGGCCGGGCTTGGTGGCTCAGCCTGTAATCCCAGTACTTTGGAAGGCCAAGGGGAGTGGATTGCCAGAGCCCGCGGGTTCGAGACCAGCCTGGGCAACTTGGCAAGACCTCGTCTCTACAATCAATCAAAAATTAGCCGGGTGTGGTAGCGTGTGCCTGTGGTTCCGGCTACTTGGAAGGCTGAGGCGGAAGGATCGCCGGAGCCCAGCAGGTCGACACTGGGGTGGCCGTGAGCATGCCACTGTGCTCTAGCCAGGGGTGACGGAGTGAGACTCTAATTCAAAAAGAAAAAAAAGTCGTCAATTTTTTTTTTTTTAAGAAACCCTGAAATGGATTCCAGTGAGTAAGGATGTGTTTGGGGATTTTGTTTTACTCGAGATCACACATATTGCATATAATAAGCTATCAGTTTCTCAGGGCTGAGGGCTTGTTTGTTCATACCTGTATCCCACTGCCTAGGACAGGGTTTAACACATAGGAGGTGCTCAGTGAACAACTGTGATGCCTGATCATCCACCAGGCTCCACCAGCGTGCAGGCGTTCTGAGGTCATGGAGAGTCAAAACCAGTGTCTGTTGGCCCAGAAGCCCCCCTTGAAGGTTACCAGTCCTGGAAAAGACTTGGCTTGGCATGACCTGAAAAACAGGCTATGGAAGCAGCCAGTCAGGAAGGAGATGAGCATTGTGGGTCTTTAAAGAGTTCTAGATGCCCTGTCTGTTCCTCCACATCCTCCCTGGCTTCCTTCTTGCCCATCTCCTAAACACTCTGACCTAGGGAAACGGACTCGGTGGTTAGATACCAAAGTGAGAGGAATACCCAACCTCACTCATCTTTCAAAGCTGAGTTCCACTGTTGTTGTCTTCAGGAAGCCTTCCTTGATTCTGTCTTCTCCCCCGGCTCTTCCCATTCTGTATTAAATTCCTCTCCTCTGTGTCCCCAGTGCGCCCTGTATAGTAGTACATCTCTCTCTCCTGGTGTTCATCATGCTGGATTGTGACAATCAGTTCACACAGTTCAGACCTTAGGGGTAAGAGGCAAGTCTTCTTTAACTTCATATTCCTAGTACTTAGCCAAGGGCCTGGCACATAGTAGGTGCTCAGTAAATTCTGTTAAATGAATAAAAGAGAAGAAGAGAGGGAGAGAAGGAGGGAGGACATTTTGGGAAACACGAAATTTTCTTTTTTGAGATTTGTCTCAGAAATATCTGTCCAGTACTTGTCCACAGATGGCAATTAAAGTCGGGATTCTATTTTCTGCAAATGACAGAGTGTCTTCACTCCCAGCTGTGTCTTGGGCACCTAAGACAAGAGGAAATTGGGGTACACTTAGAGACACTTGGGAACCCTGTGTCTGAGGGGTATGTATGTGTCCTAACACATTTCTGAACTAAATAGAAGTCTCTGAACCATACACAAAAGGCAAACACACTCCATTTTGTCTCCCTGGAACTCAGTTACTTAGCAATGTTACCTTTCAGACCACTAGGAAACCACTAGCATTCGAACTCTGCTTAGGAGGCAGGGAGGTTGTTAACTTGGAAAAGGTGTCACATGACTTGGACCCGGGATGCCTGGGATAGTCAGGGGGAAGACTCATGCTGCAGAGCAGAAGATAAGAGCACTGTTCAGTTCAGAAGACTTTAAAATGCCAACATCCTGCTTGGAAATCTGCCCAACACGTGGTAGGTGTTTCATGCCCTCCATGATTCTATCTTCAATAATTTTGATGTCCGGGAGACCAACAGCTCCTGGACAGCTGCTGTGGAGGGCCCCCCTGAGGAAAGGACAGAGCTGCACAGCCCCTGGGACACCCATCTGGGACTGGTAACTAAATAAAGTTCAGCTGGCCCGGGTGCAGTGGCTCATGCCTGTGATCCCAGCACTTTGGGAGGCTGAGGTGGGAGGATTGCTTGAGCCCAGGAGTCTGAGGCCAGCCTGGGAAGCATAGTAAGACTTTGTCTCTACAAAAATTTAAAAATTAGCCAGATGTGGTGGCATGTGACTGTAGTTCTAGCTACTCGGAAGGCTGAGGTGGGAGGATTACCTGAGCCCAGGAGTTGAAGGCTGCGGTGATCCATGATCATGCCACTGTACTACAGCCTGAGAAACCAAATGAGATCCTGACTTAAAAGAAAAAGAAAAAAAAAAAAAGCCAGGTGCGGTGGCTCAAGTCTGTAATCCCAGCGTTCTGGGAGGCCGAGGTGAGAGGATTGCCTGAGTCCCTGAGTATGAGACCATCACGGACAACTTGGAGAGACCTTGTCTCTACAATAAATCAAAAATTAGCTGGGCGTGGTAGAGCACGCCTGTAGTTACGGCTACTTGGAAAGCTGAGGTGGAAGGATTGCCAGAGCCCAGCAGGTCGAAGCTGGGGTGACCGTGAGCATGCGTTCAGCCTGGGCTACGGAGTGAGACTCCAACTCAAAAAAAAAGAAATCCAGCTGGGGGTCTCACCCAATAGATAGACTTTGAATATTAGAACCAGCACAACAAAACAAAAGCTGCTGGTATCTGCTAGTTGAGAAGGAAGCAGTCTCTGCTTTCTCCTTAATGATAAAGACAGGACTGGGTCTGATGGTTTGCTGCCCCCATTTGACTTTAGGATAATCCATTTGTTCTACAAACAGCTGTGTCTAGGTGAAATCCACCTTAAAAACTCAGCGCCCAGCCTACCTCTCCAGTCCTGGCTTTCTCCAAAATAGGTTCTGAGTCTTCTTGAGCGCTTAGCCCAGGCCTGAAGGCCTCTCTTCACCTGGTACAGTCTTAGGACCTTGATGTAGAAGGGACCTCAGACATCCACAGTCTCATCCTCTCTGATATTAGAGAAGGAAGCTGGGCCCAGGGAGGTCAAGGTGACCCATCAGATGTCACAAAACCGGGAGTGCAGAGGTTGGAAAAGGGTGGTTTGTGAGAGGAGTTAACCCATACGTGGCCCTCAAAATAAAACAATTACTACTCATAAACAATAAACCTGAATTTCTGGCTCCTCTTGAAAATCAGAGGGTCCTGGCAATAATGGACTGGAGGGAGGATTGGCCAAACTTAAACCAGGTGTGAGCTCTGCGCCCACCGCTGTTGCCAGCCTCTCCCATTCGGCACTCACCTTTGCTCACGGTGCCCACCTGGCCTCAGGAGGCATCTAGCATGTGAGCTCACGGCCAGGGGTTAATCTCCTGCCCCGATGGCAGTGGATGTCCTTCTGATTGCCCTGCCATGCACCACCCTACCTCCCCTCTGAGACAGCTCTCTGAAGTTACACTGCCAAGTCGTCAGGGACCTGCACTCCAACAGAGTGGAGAGAACATCCTAGTCTGACCTCACGAAGTCACCTAAAGGCGTGGGGCTATGCTGAAGAGGTCACGAGGCCCAGGGCTCCCGGGAAGAATGTGAGGATGCCAGAGAAGGTGGTGATGATGCAAATATAAAGTCAGAGAAGAAAGAAGAGGAAACGGAGAGGAAAGGAAGAGAGAAGGTGAGGAACACTACTAGAGGTATGAAGAGCGAAAGGGGATCATCATAGAGTTTGGCAAAGCTTGAAGAAGGGGTAGAGGGATGGAGCAGGGCAGAGCCGCAGGGCCAACTGCCTGGGAGCCACCTGGGTCACACACCCTAGCCCGGTTGAGTGTTCTGTGGATGCTCTCCTGAAATTGTTTGTGGATCTCATATACGACGGTGGTCCCATGAGATTATAATACCATATTTTTACTGTGACGTTTCTAGGGTTTCAATGTGTTTAAATACACAAATGCTTACCATTGTGTTAAAAGGGTCTACAGTGTCCAGTACAGTCACATGCTGACTGTACCGTATTGCCTAGGGGTGTAGGAGGCTACACCATCTAGGATTGTATAAGGACGCTCTATAAAATTTGCACAGCTACAAAGTAGCTTAACAGTGCATCTCTCAGAACATATGCCCATCATGAAGTGATATGTGACTGCACATTTTTAACAAGGGGCCTTGAATTTTTATTTCTCACGGGGTCCCACAAATTGTGCAGCCATGATTTGCACAGCAGAGACCCTCGTGGATGGATTCCCACACAGGGGTCAGGGACACAGCCGAGATCCAGAGCCTGCTATGGGTGGAAGCAGGGTCATGGGGACAGATGCAACCGGGAGCCAAGGCAGAAATGAGATGCAGCGAAGTCAGAGGACTGTGAGAGTGTCACCAGGGTGAGATGTGGGTTTGCTATGAAAGTACTTTGAAAACTACGAAGTATGTAAATGTCAGAGATCATATGTATGGTTGGTTACTCAGCTAGGTCTTAGGCAATTTATTCACATATTTATTGGGCATCTAGGCCCTGTTTCAGGCATCGAGGCTATGGCAGTGTGCGAAGTTCCTGTCCCCGTGGAGTTTGTGTTCTCGTGGAGGAGACAGAAAACCAGCAAAGAGAAAGCAAATATATATCATATAAATAAAACAATAATAAAAGCACTCTAGTTGTATGAAATAAAATAAAGCAAGGTAAGGAGATGGTGGCAAGAGCCTGCTCTAGAAAGGGGTGGTCAGGAAGGGTCTCTCTATAGAGATGACTTTTATGCAGAAGCTAATTATTATTTTATTATGAATGAACCACCTTTTACTAAGTGTCTACCACATTCTGGACACTGTACTGGTCACTTTTTATACCTGGTTTCTCTCTCCTCTCAGTAAGTCATGCTAGTAGATTTTAATGTTCCCCACCTAGAGATGAAGGGTCAAACTGGTATGGGGTTTTGGAACCAGGTCTGTCCCTCTACTGACTGCGGTGAGAGCTGCTTCTCATCTACATGGGGCATGTGGCAACTACTCAAGCCAGGTTCCCATCTGGGACTTCAAGAATGAACCGAGGATCTTCTCAGAGATCCAAAGACAGGCTGGTGCCCTGGGAGCCCTGAAAGGGGTATCAGGGCAAGACTGTCCCACGCCCATCAGAGATGAGTCCCACGGGCCTCACTCCTTCTGGCTGGTACCTCCTGCAGAGAGAAGCTGCTGCTGGACCTCTGCACCATCTGGGGGAGGGCAAGGCCCACCCCAGGTGTCTCCCTAGAAAGTCGGAGGGGACTCCAGGGACCTGGTCTGGGGTCTTTTTTTCCCCTCATCCTTGACTGTGTAAGTATCTACATCCCAACCAGGCCATGACCACTCAACAGAGCCACTGCTGGAATATTCTGGGAAAATATGTTTCATGGCAAAATCTTGCTTCCTTCTGTTTTATGTATGACATTTCCCCCAAAGGGGAAAAAAAAAGCTGGAATAACCAGTATCATTATTCTTATTTTGCTTTTATTTTCCACCCTAGAACTATCTGTCATCAGAAAACAGTTTACACCTCTTGGGCTGAGTTCAACATCCAGAGGAGACCGGTCAGGAGACAGCAGTGACCTCTGGACACCCAGCTGTGCTGTGAGGGGGCTGGGAGATGCTGGAGGGGAGTGAATGTCAGCCCGCGTGGGTGTGCAGGAAAGAACTGGGCTGAGCATCTGCAGAAGGCAGACACGAGCATCCCAGGGCTGCATTTGCACAGTGCATGGGATGGTGAGATGTGTAAGGCAGGCAGATGGGCATCTATATCCCCTCCTTCTCCTCGCATCCAGTTGGGTGAAAATGCAGTTGAAGTTCTGCTTTTGTGGGCTGCAAATCTCATCTGTGATGTGGTGGGCGGGGAGTGTACATGGTGGCAGCTAGCATGGAAATGCTCTAAATTGAGATTTTTCATCCTAAGGAGTGTGAGATCCCTATGGGACCAGAAAGAAGAGGGTCTGAGCTGATAACTATTGGTTATCAGATTTTGACCTTGTCATTGCTCTATATGAGAAGGATTAAATTAAAGACTCTAGACTGAGGTTGCTGCTGTAGACTCCAAAAGTACAGATGGGAATTGGAAAAGGCATTAATTGTTTAAATATTTTGCTAACAGTGTGTCAGATATCAAGCCATTGAAAGGTATTACACATTTGGATTTCTGGGTTGTTGCTGAGTTAAACTCTAAAAATCTAAATAAAAATCTAAACTTGATTTTTAAAGAATCTCTCTTATTGAATTTTCTTTTTTGGAGACAGGGTCTTCCTCTATCGCCCAGGCTAGAGTGCAGTGGGGCGATCATAGCTCGCTGCAGCCTTGACCTCCTGGGTTCAAGTGATCCTCCCAAGTAGCTGGGTCTACAGGCGTGTGCCATCATGGAGTGCCATACTCTTTGTAGAGACAGGTTCTCGGTATGTTGTCCAGGCCGGTCTCAAATTCCTGGCTTCAAGGCATCCTTCTGCCCCAGCCTCCCATAGTGCTGGGATAGGCATAAGCCACCTCACCCAGCCTGAATTTTATTCTTTATTTGATTGTAAATGAACTTTACCACAATTTTTTGAGTGACATTTTCGGACAACTCAGGTTGAGGAAATTGCAGTCCTGGCAACTGGAAACCTCACTGTCTTCACACTGTCCCCCTCGACCAGTAGGTTTAGTTGGGCCCTTACCCAACACGAGGCACACTGCTCAGAACTTTATTTTGTAACTGATGAGGGGCCCACCGAGGGTTAGGAGAAGAAGGGGGGTCAGATCACTTTGAGTTCCTGTGGGAGGTAGATTCCCAGGGAGAAATTGACCTTCCAGGAGCCCGCTGTAGTACCTGGATGGAGGTGATGGCAAAGGCCTGATATTCTGCAGCACTTACAGGGGACAGAGAGCTCAGGGATGTTGATGGACTTGGGTGCTGTCATGATCCCAGCAACATCTGATCCTGCCTCGGCCCGACCACCTGGCTACCCCTCAAACCCCCTGGGACACATCCAGGGAACAGAGGCAGAGCAAGGATAAGAAAATGCTCCTTTGTTAAGTTGCTATATGAATCTCCCTCTGCTTGTGTTTGCTCCCAACTGTAGGGATATCAATTAGTGCAATGCCCTGGTCTTTCTCCACCTCTCCACAGACTCCTCAGAGGAGACCACATAGTCTGCTGGTCCTTGATTCCAGTTTTATGGAAGCTGGAATCTCCCAGTCTTTTGGTCCAGAGGCTGCCCGGCCCAGAGCTGACTATGGGAGTGCCCCTACTTGCTTAAGCTACATTCTCTAAAACCAGCTTTATCTATAGCAAAGGTAACACTTTGATATCCTTATGCCTTATTCCTCCTTATTTTTTTTTTTAATTCCTCAACTGGTTCAGAAATTGAATGAGAAAAACAAGCTTCTTATTTATTATATCCCCAAAGGCCCCAAATCTAATATTACCTCACGCTTTGGCCCCAAACCTCAACCTCTATTAAACTGGGTTGAACCATGTGCAATATGTCTTTGCCCTAGGCTTGAGAACAATGCACTTCACTGAGCCTAAGTTTAACTCCCAGATTAAAAGGGTAACCATTAATGTGAGGAAAAAGCCTCAGGGCAGCCTCAGAAAGTGTAGAGTGGGCAAACATATTTGCCACATTAAGGGTCATGAATATCCTCAAGATGGCACCCACAAGGAATGGTGGACCAATCAGTGTCTGGGAAACTTACCCATCAGACCAACACACTTTCTTTTTGTAAAGAAGTGAGGGGCCAGGTGTGGTGGCTCACGCCTATAATTCCAACACTTTGGGAGGCGGAGGCGAGAGGATTGCCTGAGCTCAGGGGTTCACGACCAGCCTGAGCAACATGGTGAGACCTTGTCTCTACAATAAATCCAAAAATCAGTCGGGCATGGCGGCACATGCCTGTGGTTCCAGCTACTTGGAAGGCTGAGGTGGAAGGATCGCCTGAGCCCAGCAGGCCGAGGCTGCAATGGCCATGAGAGTGCCACTGCACTCCAGCCTGGGCATCAGAGTGAGACTGTGACTCAAAAAAAAAAAAAAAAAAGAATTGAGGGGAGGGGAGGAATCATTTGGAGAATCAAAGAGGGTCCTGAAGCCCACAGACAGAAAAGGAAAAATGAGAGAGACCTATTTAAGAGACAGAACTGGTTGGATAGAGTGGGTGAGGTCAGCATTTGGGAAGCATCTCAGGTTTGAAAACCTGAATGGATGGAGGAGTCATTCACTAAGATGGGAAATGCAGCAGTTCAGAAGGAGGATAGATTTTTCATGGCCAGACAAAGGGGAAAGCAATTCTAGAAGTAGGTAAAGCTCACATCTTACAGGAGTCCCCTTCATTCCTGAGGCCAGGAGGATCACTGAAACTAACCAAATAAAAGAGGCAAAGCAAGCTGGGTTAACAGAAACCATTAAAAGCTTAAAGTTAGATTTGTTTGGCAAATATTTAGTGAGTCCCACTGTAGTTCAGATTCTATGCTCGGGCCTGAGGTTATACATAGTGGTGAACAAAACAGCTCTGGCTCTGCTCTTGGGAGTTTACAAGGGTTTTTCCAGTTTTGTCTTGTTTTCAGTTCCTTTTGGGGTTGGAGAGTAAGAATAAATTTGCTCTCCTTTTCAAGGAACGCTTGTCCATGTCAAAAGTTGGTGTATGTTGACTTTCTACTGTTATAGGCTTTAGGGAGATGAGCAGGGTTGAAAGAAACAAGAAACAGAAACAAGAATTTGCTCAATTACCAGGAACGGAAATTCTGGTGAACCAGTGTCTTTCCATCTTCCTTTTGTTCAATTAAAAAGTTTGTTTGGGCCAGGCTCAGTGGCTCAGCCTGTAATCTCAGCACTTTGGGAGGCCGGGGCAAGTGGATTGCCTGAGCCTGTAGGTTCGAGACCAGCCCGGGCAACTTGGTAAGACCTCGTCTCTACAATAAATAAAAGTTTAACTGGGCATGGTAGTGCACGCCTGTGGTTCCAGCTACTTGGAAGGCTGAGGCAAAAGGATCGCCGGGGCCCAGAAGGTCAACACTGGGGTGGCCATGATTGTGCCACTGCATTCCAGCCTGGGCGACAGAGTGAGACTCTAACTCAAAAAAATAAAAAGTTTGTGTTTAAAAACAAGGTCTCTATCTGTTGCCCAGGCTGGAATACAGTGACGTGATCGTAGCTCACTGCTGCCTCAAACTGGCCTCAAGCCGTTTTCCTTCCTCAGCCTCCCAAAGTGCTGGGCTTATAGGCGTGAGCCACCACACCCGGCCAAAACAATTTTTATTACATACATACATATATCTCCATAGAAGTGTGAATAAAAGGGTGTGTCCAGGGCTCAGCTCCTAGTGAGCACTAAATGCGTGTCAACTTATCCATTTCCTTTCTCCCCACCTATGCTCCTGATAAGCTCAGATTCGGACCCATGCAACTGTATGAAAGGGTCTTATTTGGGGATTCTCCTTGTTTGGAAAGAAAAACACCTGGTCACTACTACCACTGAACACTTGGGTGGCCCTGGCAAAACACCCCACCTACCTGGGCTATCTCCCACATCTGGATCTGGAATAGATAAGGCTGGCCTAGCACGGTGGGCCCAGCCCCAGCTATGCATCGGAAGCACCTGGGAACTTTGAAAAAGACAAATACCGAGCTCATGCCAGGAGATGAGGGCTGAGACCTGGGCAGTCTGTGTTATTAACAGCCTTTCTCCTCCAGTGATTCTGGCACAGCATGGAATCCAGACAAACCTGGGCAAAAATAGCCCATCCAAGCCCTCCAGGTGACCTGGGCTTGTAAACAGTGAGGCTGTAACAAGACTCAGTGGTGTCTCTTATCAACAAGGGTGCCTGAACGAAGCATATTTGTATATCTAACCCTTAACTGTACCCCACAATATCATAATAAAAAATATTGATTATTTTAAAAAAAAGACTCAGTGGTGGCTTTTGGAGGGAGGTGGTTGGAGGGGGTGTCAGGATATTTGTGGGGATTTCAGAGATTTCCACCTTGAAGAAGGCCCAGTGGATAGTCAGACACCTGAGAGAGAACAGGAGTGAGATAACAGGAAGCACTGGTTTTCTCCTCCTGGGGACTAAGAAAACACATCAGACCTGTCCTCAGGGATGCTCCCGGGTCTCGTGCTCCCAAAGAGAGTCCCAGAATGCATCGGACCCACCTGTGTGGGTGAAAGGTCTGTACCTGGGGTTCCCCTTATTTGGATCCTTGGAAGACAGCTCATGGTAAAGTTTTAGGATGGTGGTCACTCCAGAGGCCTTCTAAGAAAGATGTCTTCTCTCTGCTGGCTGCCCACAGATGTGGCTGGAAGCCAGGGGCTGCCTCCGGCTTCCCAAAAGGTACTTGTGTTCTTTCTGAAAACTCTTCCCAGCTCTCTGAACTCACTGATCACCCAGAGCCTGGCTCTGGGGCAGGGTCCTTTGCACGATCCTCAGGAGACTCTGGGTACCCCTCTGCTGACCCTATGATGCCACAGGCTCTGTGTTGCTGCCTCTGTGCAGGGAATGAGGGTTTTCTGTGGAAGGAAGTGTGCAGCATGTTCTGTGTGAGCGTCAGTCTAGATGGGCTCCCGTGTTGCTCTAAAGGCTCATGCTTGCCCCTAACAAGGCAGGGAGAGGTCGGAACCACCAACAAGCAGGAAAACCCCACCCTGGCTCTTTAGATGATTCAGGAAGGGGCGCTGAGGAGACCTCTAGTGGGGATGTAGGAGAGAGGCTAAAGGCATGTGTTCTGAAGCCCAAGGGTGGCTGTTGGGAACAGAGTCCCACTCAAGTGTGGCCGGTTCTGGAAAACAGAACCATGGTAAAGGACATTTCATGGGAATTCAAGCACCGGAAGATCTGTGTAGACAGCTTCAAAAGAACAGAAATTCAGCCAAATGTGGTGGCTCATGCCTGTAATTCTAGTACTTTGGGAGATGAAAGGATTGCCTGAGCTCTGGGGTTCAAGACCAGCTTGGGCAACTTGGCGAGACCTCATCTGTACAACAAATCAAAACAATTAGTTGAGTATGGTGGTGCATGCCTGTGGTTCCAGCTACTTGGAAGGCTGAGGCAGAAGGATCACCTAAGCCCAGCAAGTCAAGGCTGCAGTGGCCATGACCATGCCACTGCACTCCAGTCCGGGCAACAGAGACTTTGATTAAAAAAAAAAAAAGAACAGAAAACCATCCAGTCTACACTAATCTCTCTCTCTCTCTTTCTCTCTCTCTCTCTCTCCCTCCCTCTCCCTCTTTCTCTTTCTTTCTCTTTCTCTCTCCTCCCCACTCAAGCTCTTGCAATCACTTTTGTTTTTTTGAGTTGTAGTCTCACTGTCACCCAGGCCAGAATGATGCAGCAGCATAGTCACAGCTCATGGTAGCCTCGACCTCCCAGGCTCAGATGATCCTTCTTCTTCAGTCTCCCGAGTAGCTGGGACTACAGCACCATGCCCTGCTAATTATTATTATTTTTTTTTTTTAAATCAAAGGTCTCACTGTGTTGCTCAAGCTGGTCTCGAATTCCTTGGCTCAAGGAATCTTTTTGCCTCGGCCTCCCTAAGTGCTGGGATTACAGGCATGAGCCACCATATCCAGCCTCAATCATTCTTCAGAAACATTTGCCTCCCCCTGCCCATTTACTCTGTTCTTTCTCTCCAACCAGCTTGTCTTACTCATACTGCCTACTCTCTCTTAGCTGCTTCTCTGATTTGACAGCACCATATTTTGGTCCCCCAGTTTTCCAATTCAGAATGAATCAAGAGAGAAATCTGATCAGCTTCTCTCAAGCTGGAGCTCCAGCTTCGCCAAGGGTCTTTGGCCTCAGGGAAGAGACCCCGCCTGGTCCAACACCCTTTGGGAGGGGATGAGGCAGGTCTCCATAGCTGGGTGGTGGGCGTGACAGCAACGATCGGCAGCTTTCAAGAGGTCTCTGCAATCTGCCCTGTGCTGTGTTTGAGCAAGGCAGGAACCAAGGAGGGCACTATACCAGGTATTCAAAACTCCCATCAGGAACATTCTTATGAGGTGACCCGAGACTTCCTTGGTGCTTTAAGGCAAGCTCCCAGTGTTGGCATCATGCCAGGCACAGGGTGCAGGTGTGTGGCTCTCAGGAGTCATGGTGGCGTGTTAGAAGCTGACAAGTCACCACGGGATCGAGAGGAAGGTGCCTGTTGTTATCGTTCTTGTCCTGACTTCCCCGCCAGCTCCAGCCTCTTTCTCGTGAGGCTGGTCCATCAGCGGCTCCACCTGCAGGGACCCACCCACGCTTGGCGGAGTGATGCCACACCTGGAACGCAACCCAGGTCCAGCTCCTTTGACTTGGACATGGTAGTCTCTCCAAGGGAGTCATGGAAAGGAGCGTGAAATGATTCTGGATTCCTGATTTTCTATGGTATGATGGGAGTGGACCTCAGAGCCTCCTCCAATTCCCTTGGCTACATTCTCTGGACAGTTTTACTTTTTTGGGTCATTTGTGAAGGGCCGTTGGCCAAAGCAGCTCAGAGGGGTCATGAGGCTGTACTCACAAAGGCTCTCCAGGAGGCAGAGGCTGAGCTCTCTACTGCTTACACACATGGAAAAACTAGGAAGTCACTCGACTCCTACAAAATATCCCTCCGAGGAGACTGCTGATTTCCAGCTAACTACTAGATACTGAAGAATGCATTCCAGGTTGGCTTTAGCAGTTGCCTCAGAAATTGCCTGGTAACTGGTAACTGGTGGCAGCAACTTGGTTGTGTGACGTCGTGCTGAACACCACACATTTGAACGGCTTGCCGAGTAGCCAACAGGGAGATGACCTTGAGCCACTTTGCTTGTGATTTCAGGTGCCTTTAAGACAAAGGCCACGCAAAGTGGAAGATGGTGAGAAAATGCAGAAGGCAATGAGGTAAACTGGGAGGGTATCTGTCACCCATCAACTGACCAGGTCCCACCCCAAGCAGCACGGGGCCACTGGGCTCTCTCTCCATCTCAAGGAAAGGTCAGTGCAACCATGAAGGCTGTTGTTGGAAACACCATAACATGAGGTAGAAATGGGGCCAGGCCTCCAGGAGGTGGGTTGTTCCCCTCCTACCTTCTGGGCATCTTGGAAACTCCAGTCAGTCCCTGGAGCCCCAGTGCCCATCCCTACAGGTAGCCAGGCTGTGAGGACCAGCACAAAGCCTTCCCTCACCCAGGCCTGGGCCTCCCTGATCTCAACTTCCACTTGAACCAACTTAGCCACCAGGAGGCTGGAACTCTCCCCCACCTTATTAGTCATTCAAGGGAAACCCGCCAATGTAGGTAATGACAGCACAACATTCAACTGGAGTAGGTTTATCATCATTTATACAACCATTTCCCCACTTTGTTTTTGTTTTGTAAATTTTCACTATTACTATCCTCTTGATAAATGCTATGAACACATGGTGACTTTTCCTTAAGATAAAATCCCCAAGAAAAAAACCAGGTCAAAGAATATAAGAATTTGTATGACTCTTGCCAAATTACTTTCCTAAGAATGTGTGCCATTTTACAATGGTCACCATCAGCATATAAGAGTGTCAATTTCACCCTGGCTCCACTGGACATTTAAAAAAAAATAAGCCGGGCTCAGTGGCTCAGCCTGTAATCCTGCACCTTGGGAGGCTGAGGTGAGTGGATTGCCTGAGCCCGCGGGTTCGAGACC
>CAUYQG010157520.1:0-51640 GCA_963574415.1 Tarsius wallacei | reverse complement strand
GACAACATATCCTTTTATGAACATGATTGCTATAAAGGGTAGCAAGGTTACATATTCCAGCCAACTCCATAACTCTACTTATTAATTTTCTCAAATCTCTCGAGTGAATATCATTTTATCCTGCGGCTGACTATGCTTGTTTGCTAATTAAACCCAGAATATTCTATTCTTTCAAGTTTCATCTGCTTCTAATTTCAAAACAAAATTTAGATAAAGATTCCATCCAAACATATCCCCATTTTCTCATCCCTGAGTATAATTTACACATGAATATCAACCATTTCCAAAGATTACTAGTGAATCTTTATCTGGGTTTTCTTGACTTGCAAGGATTTGGGTCCATTTTAAATCTTTAAAAGTAACTCTTTGATTTTGGCCCATGTAACTTCTAGTTTACACCTTGCATATTATACTTTCTTAGTGTGGCAATGTTTGTTTGTTTTTTTTAAAAAGAAGCTATCTTCTATAATTATGCTACTTTCAATTTTTCAAAAGGTCATGAGGAATTTTTACTCATGCATGTGATCTAATTATCCTTACACTTCATACTTTTTCCAGGATATTCAAAAACAGTGTTTTAAGATAATTACTAGTATTCAATTATGTTTTTATATCCTTTTAATTAACTTAATAAATGTTTATTAAAGGCCCACTATGTTCCAGAAAAAGTACTAGGCACTTATATATGATCTCTCTCTTTATCATGAAGTGAGTGTATTCTTTTTAAATGAGGATGTTGCAGCTCAGAGTGCTGAAAAAAATTGCCCAATGTCCCAAAGTTTATATGAGTCTAGCTAAAACTGGAACCCAGGTCTTTCTTGCCCAATGTCCCAAAGTTTATATGAGTCTAGCTAAAACTGGAACCCAGGTCTTTCTGGCTCTAAAAATTAGGCTCTTCCATCATGCACATGGATAATAAGATAAAACCTAATTCCTATACCCAAGAAGGTCACAGTCATGTAACAAAACAATTCCAACATGTATTCTCTGTCAATTTTCCTAATGCCATTTTGCAACAGAAACTTTTAAAAAATTATTTTGCATTTTTCCCCCTATAAGTTTACTAAATTTAATTTTGAGCAGTTAAACATTCACCAACTGCCCATTACTTTGAATGCAGTATGAACTATGCTAAGTGCTCAGGATGTAGTTAAGAAATACATTTCACATCATGAACCAATACACACAGTAACCAAAACTAAAGTTTCTCGAAAAAGTAATAATTGCTACTATACACTCTCACCTTTTCTATTCCCTTCTATTACATTTATCTTAATGCTGGTTATGACCCACCTGATTAATTTTGCAGCCCACTTACAGGTTACACTCCCCAATTTGCAAAATGTTGTCCTAGATAAAACAGGCTGATAAGATGAAATCTTGACTTTGCTTCTGCTTCAATCCTGCCATCCTTTAGAAATGAAGCATTTGCTATAGATGAAGCACTGATAACAGCCATAGCAGCTTATTTTGCTACTACCCTTAGTAATAGTATAGCAGATACAGTAATTCAAACCAGCCTACCCCCTTCAATACAGTCTCACACTTAGTGATGCATTACTTGTGAGAGCTTCAATTTTTTTCCTGATTTGAAAATATTAAATTGATCTATTAGATCCAAACTATTAATGCAAACTAGTTTTACTTTAAAAATCATTTTTTAAAAAAAACCACAGCAATCCATCTTAAAGTCATATCACAGCGACAGTCTATTACCATTAAAGAAAACATATTTAGGAAAACCAACCACCTTAGGTGTTTGAATAAAACGAAACCCTAAACAGTATGTTTAGAAGCCAACTTTTTCTTCAGAAACATTTTTCTGATCTGGTAAATGTTTCTCAGAATAATAGATGGAAGACCTTAGAAATCAAATGATCACTAAAGGTTTAAGAAGTTAAGTATAAGATTTGGCCAAAGTCATGCACATCCTTAATAATGGGAGAACGTGTACTAGAACCCTGTCAGTTCCATCTCTTTCCACTATGCGACATATTGTCCACACCTTCCAAATATCAATACCAATAATCACAGCAGCCAACCCTAAAATCTCCTATATCTAAATTCTAAGGTAATTATGGTTGGCCTATAAAATTTAAGTACACTTGATTATGTAACCTTCCCCATTGTACTCGATTTGTTTCCTGGGTATATGTTTTAACTACCCAATAAGACGTTTACATATGTCTTATAAATACATTGACCCTTAAACATGGTAAATATAATTTAGCCATAAAACTACCTGAAAATCAGTTTCATTTTTAATCTCTTTAATTACACACAATGCCTGGTAAAACCTTAGCTCTAGATTCCATCACAGTTGTAACTATCAAATAAAAATCATTTCTCCTCTAAAAAAAGGAATTTCTCTCTTTATTAGCACAATCTACCTTCTTGCAAGGGTATGACAAAAAAGTTTTCACTTGTAGTTCCAAACCCATTACAGAGTATCACAAATACTGCAAACACAAACCTCATTTCTATCTTTTCTTAGATTTTTAGGGCATTGTTTAGATTGTTTTTATATAAGTGATTCAAATAGGTATTTTTTAAAATCATCACTATAAAACCATACATTTTTAAAAAACCAAACCATAAATCTGACAGAACTTTATAACTATTTATTTTTATGTTTTGTTGATGTAGTTTTAGTTTAAGTTATCCCAAAGGCAAAATTCATATTCAACTATGAATCAGTTAGAAGCCTGTACCTTACACAGATTTTCTCAAAGCCAGTGAGTGCTAAAGGAGAATTCAGAGGGCTAAGCTTGTTCTCCTTTACGGCAGTAACAAACATATTCTCCAAAAAACATACACTTCAAAAATATGCATTCTTAGCACAGAATAACCGTATTCTACTATACAGTCATCTGAAATCCATGCAAATAAGAGACACAGCCCTAATCCAGGGAGTCAGGGACTAGGCACACCTGGCATCCCTCTCTGAAGTCTCAATGTATCTCCAGGAAAATACTTGTATTTCTTACATGAACTAATATTAAGAATTTAATATTAATGATAATTAAAGCAAGCATTTACTTAATGCTAAGGGATTCTAGGAAAAATATGCCTGCCTAATAGCAATCTTAAAAAATAACAGAACTTTACTTAAGCAAGAGTAAAAAAAGACATTCATTTTTCATGTGGCACAGACTGTAAAAAGGCTGATGGTTTATTCTTCTCAGAGATTTGAACAGTTCCAACATAATGAACTTATTTATGGGAAAAATTAAAACGATCAAAGCCTACTGTAATTAAAGGTGTTTTGGCACAGATGTTGGTCCTCAAATGTTTGCTTTGTCAGCTGTCTAATCCACATTGACACTGCAGCAATTAGCATACTGTCTATAATATTTTAAATGCAAATTCAACAAAACCAAGCTATTATATATTGGGAAATGGATGCTGATCAAGCTATCAAATGCACTTATATCTCTATTACTATATTCACCATATGTGTGGCACATGGCCAGATTAGCCATGCTCAGTATGAAGAACGGAGACTATTCAAAACCAGAAGAGACTGTGTCGCCCCAAGCCAATAAAAATACACAAAAAAATATACATCCACCTAAAGGGGAACAGATTCTGATACTTAAACAAAGGAATCAAAGTTAAGAGTCTTCGAGTCAGAGTATCTCACAGACACCTTCTAAAACAGATATTCATTCCTAATTTATTTTGATATTTATTGAGACTTTACTATGTGCCAGATACTATACTAAGCACAGAGGATAGAGTGTGATGAATAAAATGAGGGGAGAGAAAATTACCCTCAAAGAACCTATATTTTACAAGTGATGCAAATTGTTTTCTGTTACACACTTAACTTCAAAATATTCCCTGAGGCCCTGGGGTAAGAAAACTTGCAGTCAGGCCCAGGTGCCAATGTGGGAGGATTGCCTTGAGGCCAAGAGTTCAAGACTAGCCTGGGCAACAGAGTGAGGCCCTGTTTCAAGAAAAAAAAAAGAAAGAAAACTGCCAAATTTCCAAGGCCATGTCGAAAACTCAACAGAAAAGTTATGATTCATTAGCAATATCGCTTATGAATGCACTAAACAGTGAAAGACAGCGTGGTAACTTAAACTTGACATCCTCATTTTAAGAAATTATTTTTTTCATATTTCTTATTTGTCACATAAAAGCTAATCTAATAATAGAAAGCTTCATAAAGTATGCTAACCTCTTTCATGATTCTGAATGGGACTGAATGATTATCTCTACTATTCAGGAGGAGAGGGATTACTACACTTAAATGAAGCTATTTCCACACAAGGACTAAATATTTTCAAACTTCTCTGACTAAATATACAATTATAATAATAATTTTTACTTGCCATGCTAGACTTTAGGAAGACTACGGGGGGGCATGATTTTATAATTCATATCTCCCTTATAAAAAGTTGATCTCTTTTTTTTCTTCCCAAATAAATATCTCTGTAGCAAGAACAAACAAAATCATTCCACTAGTCATTCTACAGCAGCATAGGGACACAGCCCTATGCTATACTCTAAGAAAAAACTGTTATAAAGACTAGAACGTTTCAAACACTAATATTTCCATACTAAAGGTTGTTTACCAGCCTGGGCAACATGAGGAGACCTCACCTCTACAAAAAATAAAAAAATCAGCCGGGTGTGGTGGCACATGCCTGTAGTCCCAACAACTCCAGAGGCTGAGACAGAAGAATCGCCTGAGCCCATGAGGTCAAGGCTGTGAGTGAGCCTTATATCACTGCACTCCAGTCTGGGCGACAGACTGAGACCCTGACTCAAAAAAAAAAAAAAAAAAAAAAATAGGCCAGGCATGTTGACTCAAGCCTGTATTCTCAGCACTTTGGAAGGAAGAGGCCAGAGGCCTGACTAAGCCCAGGGGTTCAAGACCAGCCTGGGCAACTCGGCGAGACACATCTCTACGCTAAATCAAAAAATTAGCTGGACATGGTGGTGACAACCTGTAGTTCCAGTTACTTGAAAGGCTGAGGCGGAAGGATCGCCTGAGAGTCCAGCAGGTCAAGGCTGTGGTGGCCGTGATGATGCCATTGTACTCCAGTCTGGGGGACAGAATGAGATTCCAACTAAAAAAAATACATACATACATACATAAAGGTATATTTAATAGTTACAAGTAAATGTATTTTTTCCTAAAAAGCAGGCAGGTCATAAATTCTTGATAAACCCTTTAAAACCAGTGAACATCCCTAACAACACAATGGTTTTCCTACCAGCTGACTGCTGCCAGATCTCACAGTATAGAAGAAATAATTTCATCTTACATTTCTACAATGATTTGCCAGTTTTTTAGCTGTTTTCACATTCATTAACAGGGAATATCACAAATGTAGATTAAAGCCACCTTTTATTGGCCTTCTCCCTACATTCTTTGTCTCATAATCTGTTTAATTTTAGAGTCGTCATATATGCTTATTTTCCCTAATATGGTTCTTTGAAGGTAGCTTCTATGTTTCATAAATTTTTGTTTCCTCTACTACCCATACATGAAGGTAGTTTATCAAATGCTGACTCAATGAATTTTGTTTGCTTGAAATATAATACTCTTTTCACATTATTTTAGCTATCAAATTCTAGTCTTCAAAATTTATTATTACTATTAAGATGGGCCTCACTATATTTCCCAGGCTGGTCCTGAACCCTTGGCCTCAAGGGATCTTCTCACCTTGGCCTCCCAAAATGTTGGGATTACATGCAGAAGCCACTGTGTCCAGCCCCAAAATTTATTTTTAATGTCCTCCTCTGCCAGAGTACAAAAGCAACACACAAAAACCAGTTGTCTCTATATGGCAGCCATGAACAAGCAAAAAAAAAAATTAAGAAAATTCCATTAGCAATACCAACCAAAAGAATAAAACATCTAGAAATAAAACATCCAGAAATAGCCAAGGAAGTGAAAGACTTTTACACTGAAAACTACAAATCACTGCTGAAGGAAATTTAAAAAGACCTAAACAAATGGCAAATCATCCTCTGTTCATGCTCTGGAAGACATCAAAATGGCAATAATACCCAAAGTGACCCCAAGATTCAATGCAATTCCTAACAAAATTCCAATGGCCTTTTTTATAGAAATGGAGAGCAAATCTTCAAGTTCATATAAAAATGCAAGAGGCCCTAAATAGCCAAAACAATACTGAAAAGGAAGAACAAAGTTGAAGGACTCACTCAATTTCAAAACTCACTACAAAGCTATCAAAATCTAAACAGTGTAGCACTGGCATACGGATGCATATATAAAACAATGGAATAGTGTCGAAAGTTGAGGAAAAGATATCTTCGGCCAACTGATTTTCAGCAAGGATGCCAAGACCATCCATCAAGGGGGGCAAGAATGACCTATCTAGCAAATGATGCTAGGATAACAGGACATCCACATGCAAAATAATAATGCAAATAAAAATATACTACATATGAAAAAATTAACTCAAAATAGATCACCCACCTAAACGTAAAAACTAAAATCATAAAATTCTGAGGGAAAAAAAAGCAGTAAGTCTTCATAATCTTGGATTTGGCACTGAAAGCAAAAGCAAATAAAAATAGATAGATTGAACTTTATTAAAATGTAGGAGTTGGTTGCGGTGACTCATGCCTAAAATCCTCAGCACTTTGGGAAGCAGAGGCATGAAGATTGCCTGAAACCAGCCTGGGCAACACGGTGAGGCCTTGTTTCTACAAGAAATTTTTTTAAAAAAAAGAATTAGCCGGGCATGGTGGCACACACCTGTGGTTCCAGCTACCTGGAAGGCTGAGGCAAAAGGATCACCTGAACCCAGCAGGTCAAGGCTACAGTGTGAGTGTGCCACTGCACTCCAGCCTGGGTGACAGAGTGAGACATCAACTCAAAATAAATAAATAAAATAAAATTTAAAGAATGTGTGCATCAAAGGAGAACATTAAGAAAATGAAAAGTCAGCCTACAGAATTGAAGAAAGATATTGCATATCATATATTTGATAATAGACTAGTATCTAGAATATACAATGAACTACTGCAACTCAGCAACAAAAAGACATAAAAAAACGCATGAAAGATGCTTAACATCATTGGTCATTAGGGAAATTTAAATCAAAACTACAATGCGATACTACTTCACGCCCTCTAGGATAGCTATATTATGGTTTTTGAAAAAGTAGATAACAGCAAGCGCTGGCGAAAATGTAGAGAAATCAGAAACCTCATACATTGCTGGTGAGAATATAAAATGATAAAGCCACTATGGAAAAAAGTGCAGCAATTCTTCAAAAAGTTAAACAGAATTACCGTATAACCCAGCAGTCCCACTCCTAAGTATATACCCCCCAAAAAGTATAGACAGGAATCAAACAAGTACATGTACATACATGTTGATAGCAGCTATTCAAAATAGGCAAAAGGTCGAAACAGCCCAAATGTTATCAATGGTAAGCAAACTGTGGAATAGCTTATACAATGGAATATTACTCAGCCATAAAAAGAAATAAAGTGCTGATATATGCAACAGCATGGATGTACCTTGAAAGTAATGTGCTAAGTAAAAGAAACAAGATGCAAGAGAATAACTCAATTTATATAAAATATCCAGAAATAAGTAAATTCATAGAGACAGCAGGCAGATTAGTGGTTGCCAAAGATAGCTGCCAGATAGGGAACAACTATTTAATGGATACTGAGTTTCCTTTTGAGATAACAATATGTTTTGGAACTAGAGTTGGTGGTTACAAAACACTGTGAATGCACTAAATGCCACTGACTTGCTTACTTTAAAAAGGCTTATTTTGTGTTATACCAATTTTACCTCAATTCTTTAAAATATTTCGTCTTATTCTCCTTAATAGGGATTTATATCCTTCTCTGTTGGCTTGCAAAGGGACAAATGCTTTTTTTTTAATCAACATTGTGCTAATCACTCTATATTTTATTTGTATTTCAAATATACATAACCTGCCGTAACATTTTATTTTCAATGTAGATAATTTCATCTTGTTTAATTCTGTAGTGCCTAGCCTTCCTAGTTCCATCTTTGATGTTACTCTTTCTCTTTCTAGACTGTAAATTTTGCTGCAACTCTTTAGGAAAGAGAAATAGACAGAAAACCTTTAAGACAAACAACATCTTGAAGTTACCCCTACTCTGAATTAATTACAACAAATGCAGTACTTCTTATTTACAGTATATCGGCAGTTCACACTAAACAAACTTACCTAAAATAATCATTTGAAATGTCTCCAAAGTCAAATCAGTATCAATGGGCAAGATAAAATTGTAGTAAATAATCAAAGGAAAGAAACAAATTTGATTTGCCCCTTCTGGACATATGTTTAGTTTTTCAACAAGCTAGTCATTATCTGAGATTTTAGCACATATTTTCCCAGTACTTTTTAATAAAAATTCACTATTTATACCTTCATCACATTTCAAGTTATTGAAGTTCCAAGAAAAAAAGCAACACATAAATTAAATGCTGTCCTACAAGCATTAACTCTGAATATAATTAGCAGTACAAACAGAACCCTTATTTTTAAAGGGTAGTTAATTACAGTACAGTAGATTTTAAAGGAGGTCACTGAAAGATTTTATGTTCATGGTTATTTCATCCCACCAAGAGAGTATTTCTCGCAATACACCTGTTTAAAAGCTAAGGTTATCACAAAGCCATTCATTTCCACAAAAACAGGAGATGGAAATATCTCTGCCATTCAAAATGTTATTTGCAAAATACGGTTTCCAGTGTGGCCTTTAGCCAAACACATTGCTGAAGTAGCAAAACTACTATTTTTTTCAAAAAGGCCAAAATGAAAAAAATTTTAAAGATGAAATTAAATTTTTATTGCTAAATCTACCCTTGCTAATAACTTTGCATTAAGATGACCCAGATCTCTCATCAGTTTTTAACATTAGCTTTTTCATAACAAAATTATGTCTCTACAATAAAAACTTCAGCTTTATGAAAATGAACAGAAAAATATTAAATTATGCTTATGAAATTTTAATTCATCGTAGATGTGTTTATACATTCTCTTTAATATGAGGAAAAATGAGTCCATTTTGACGTATATCATCTCCTGTCATTATTCAAAAAGAAGAGACTATGTGGCCTGTTGTCTTCAGCTTTCCCTAAAAACCTGTTTTTATTAACCGTACAATGAACCTGTTCCATCAATAAAGAAATCTGAAATAATCCAATTATATGTAAATATTTTTCTGAGTGTCTGCCATTTGCATTATGACACACAATAATTTATCTAAAAGGGCTAAATAGTTTAAATCCATTCGTAGACAGTCCAACAGTGAAGTAGGGGTTAACTGTAATCAGAAACCAAGCACTCCTCAGAAAGGATCAAGAGGAAATGGTAACTTTTGGAAAATCCCAAATATTTTAAACACAGGAACATATCCAGTTTTGACAAGCTATACGGCCATGGCCTAAGTGCTTCCATCTTCAGTAGCTGTTAAAACAAGCAGTCCTTTACAATTTTGACAGAGAACAGAATTCATTTCCTCTATACAGCTGCATTGCTTCAAAGTCCATTAAACATCGCTGTGAAAGAATTGATTTTTTTGAAGCATAGATATTTACTGTATTGCCCTACAGGTCCTAATTTTAAAATAAATAAGGAAAATATGTGTATGTGTGTGTTTATGTGAGTAGAGGGGGGAATGGAGAGAGGAAGGACAAAGTCAAACAAAAGAGGGAAAACAAGAAAAGAGGATAATCAAAACCATACCTCCACATTAATGCATACAGACATATTCAGATGCACTTTTGAAAAGCTTTTGTTGGGGGCATGGTATAAAATCAATGCTCATAACAACCCACCAAAGAAAAATTGATAAATAAAAAGACAAACCACAAACTGGTACAAAATACCTGCAAATTGCCTATCTGATAAAAGCCGTTTGATCACAAAATATAAAGATCTCTCAGAACTCAATGATAAGAAAATAAGCCAAGTTTTTAAATGTGCAAAAGATTTCTAAAACACTCTTCACCAAAGATATACAGATAGCAAATCGTGTAAGCATCATTAGTTCAAAATCATTAGTCATTAGGAAAACAGAAATACAATCATTATTTACCACTACATACCTATTAGAATGGTTACAAGAAAACAGCAAGCAATAATACCAAGTGCCAGTGAGGATACACAGAGCAACTAGAATTCACATATAAGGGGTGACCCCAAAAAACCTGGAATTATCTTTTGAAGGGTGAGCCTCTTGTAGTAGACTTGAAATTTGATCCTCTGAATCAAATGGTCAAGCAAAGTTTTTATTTGAAACTATTGAGAAGGCTGTGCCATAATTTGTGAAGAAATGTCCCGAGACATAGGTTGACTGGTTCTTCCACCATGCCAACACACCTGCCCACACATGCTTAGTGTTCAGGAGTTTTTGACCAAAATTGGCATGGTCCCCATGCCCCACCCTCCTTATTCATCTGATAGTGCCCCAAGTGACTTTTTTCTCCCCTCAGATGAAAAAGTCCTCAAAGGAAAACATTTTGCTGATGGAAGAGGTGAAACAAAAAACAGCAGAAGTGCTAAAAGTCATCAAAATCGACAAGTTATAAAATTGTTCTGAGCAGTCTCGATGGGTGCACTGCATCAAACGAAGAGTACTTTTTTTTTTTTAAGAGTTGGAGTCTCTCACTCTGTTACACAGGCTGGAGTGCAGTGGCACGTTCACAGCCAGAGCAGCCTTGACCAGTTGGGCTTAGGGGATCCTTCCGCCTCAGCCTTCCAAGTAGCCAGAACTACAGGCATGTGCCACCACGCACAGCTAATTTTTTTTATTTATTGTAGAGATGAGGTATCGCTAAGTTACTCAGGTTGGTCTCGAACCTGTGGGCTCAGGCAATCCTCTCACCTCAGCCTCCCAAAGCACTGGGAAGACAGGCATGGGCCACCAAGTCCAGCCACAGAGAGTACTTTTAAGGTGACTAAAATTTAAACATGTAAGAATAAATACACAACTTTTTATAAATAAATTCCAGTTTTGGGGGGGTCCTCCTTGTATATTGCTGGTAGGAATGCAAAACAGCACAGCCACTTTGGAAACCATTTGGCAGTTTCTCATAAAGTTTATGTTTAACAAGGTTACAATTAAACAAGTTAAGTTTAAATTTATCACACAATCTAGTAAGCCCACGTAAAATGAAAATTTATGTTCATACAATTTGTAGGCAAAAGTTTATAGCAGCTTTATTCTGAATTGCTAGAAACTGGAAGCAACTCAAATGTCTTTTAGCTGGTAAATAGATAAACTGTGGTACAAACACACCATGGAATATTATCAGCAATAAGAAAGAAGAAACTACTGATACACACAACAGCAGATGCGAAAGGTTGTAGAATTCCACTTCTATGACATTCTGGAAAAGGCAAAACTCTAGGAAGAAAACAGATCAGTTGTTTCCAGGGTCAGAGGGTGATGGCTGGGGGTTGACTAAAAAGCACAGTAAAATATCTGACTTATACACATTTTATCTATGTAATACATTTGATTGCATACATTGGCCAAAACTTACAGAACCATACATTTAAAAAGGTAGATTTCACTGTGCATAAATTATTTCTTTTAATTGCTCAATTTAGGGTAAAGAATACACTAGCCCTCATCAGTTTACTGGAAACAAAACCAGCTTTACCTTATAAAACTATGCTAACATGGACAACACAACAAGACTGTCTCTATAAAAAATAAAAATTAAAAAAAAGTAACCAAGCATGGTGGCACACATCTATAGTCCCTGCTACTCATTGTTCTTTTCTGGAATCCAGATTTTAGGCAAAGATGGGATCCCGGGAGAACTCTAGTGGCCACAATTCACACACTTTGGCAGTATCCAAATTCTGACCTCAGCGCTCTGAGACAAAAGACACCATTTACCCCAAGATGTGATAGGGGTTTATAAAGGCAGAAGAGTGATCAGAACACTCCACACCTCTCCACAGGAACCTGTTCCTGACACGGCACAGTAGAAATCTACAGTTCTCCTAAAGGAAGACAATAGCAACCCAAATATGTCTGACTTGACATATGACCTTAAAGCACCCTACTAGCCCTTGGAGAGGGAAAGATCCATGTGTTAGAAAAAGAGTGCAAGATATTCGTAGTCACGATTTTCTTTCAACCATACTATCTCCTTTAATACAAACTCCTAAGACCATTCTCATTTCCCTCTTCTGTAATGCTGACCTTGTTTCAGCTTCTGTGTTTCATGAAAAGACACTGAATACTGTTTTGAAATGAAATAAATTCAAAATAACAGCATTTGTAAGATTAACATGAAAACTTTTGTGCCAATTTCTGAAGCTCTGTGGGAATAATGGTATTAAGTGCTACTATTTTTTTCCTTTTTTCCTCAGGAGGTGGACTACATTTCCAGATACAGTGAAAAGACTACCAACAGAGTAACAGTTACACCAATAACATATGTAAATAGGACTGCTGAGAGTATAACATAGATTTTGGAGTTACTGCACAGAGGGACCAATAATCACAGTACTCCAGCTTTTAGTAAAAACCAGTTCACAGGCACAAACAGTTTCAGTTTAAATGTTTGATCACCAGTTTCCGTGTATTAAGTAGTATTACTGAATGTGTTTGAAAATTCTCTCAGTAAAATAATTACATATCTAAATGTTAAGGGCTTTTTCAAAGCTACTTTTTAAAAAGAACCAAAGTAAAAACTATTACAAAGACCCTGCTGAAATAAAAACAACACAGATAAATAAGATTTGTCCAAGCCATACCCTGATTTCAAGATATTATTCATCAAAATCAACATCCTATGATTCAGTATTCTCAACTATAAATGACAACATTTTATAAATATTCTGTGTTTTTTATGGTTTCAATATGTATAAAATACTGTTAAACAGAAGTAGATGTATAGAAGTGAATTCAGTATAGAGTCAGAAGTAGAAGATGTAGGTCTCTGCTTTCAGGAAGTTTCCAAATGAAGACTAGGAAGTGAGACAAGTAATAGGAGAATTTAGTAATATAAGGAAAAAAAGCAAAGTTTGGCAGTTTTTATACCAAATAGGAGGTATAGGGAGTAGTAGCAACAATTTCAAAATGTGAGATAAAAGTGTACCGGCTTGGTCTGGAAAGCTGAATGGAGCTTATTTCTTCTAAGCTGTACAGCATATATAAGACAGGGATGGGCAGAAAGACAGGGTGACACGAGCAAGGGCCAGTCAATGCCAGCTACAGAAGTCTAGCTGAAGCACAATGCTGGTGTGGGGAAGAACTTGGAGATGAGGTTATAAAAAACACTGGGCCAGGATGTTAACCACAGGCAATTTAGAAGACACTGAAAAGTACAGGGAAGAATGAAGGTAGAGTTTTATAAAACTTAACCTCACAAAGCAGCAAGGGATGGATTAGATAAAAAACTGAAAAAGCAAAACGGTGCACAATTTAACAAGGTAGAGAAATATAGCCATTATTTTGTTTAAGTCAAAGAAAATCTGCTACTGAGGCTAAAGTTACTAGTTAATTATATCAATGAAATTCACCAACTCTTTAATTTTCTTATAAAATAGCTTAAGTATAGTTTAGATTGTTTATTTTACTAAAACCTTTCACTGTATTTCTAAAGTGTCACATAACAAACTATATTTATATAAAAATCCACTTTAATTTAGAAAAATTAGAACAGTTATTATTGGTCCTAAGCCCTTCAAAAGGAAATCAATGCTGCTGCACAGTTTAATTGATTCTCTGAGTGCATAAGGGGGTCATTCGGGTACTAAAAGAAATCATTTATCAGCCAATGAAACCCATCTCAAGACTGCACAACTTACTTTGCCACTCCACTAGGGGAAAGTCTCACTTCTTATGTACCCTGTAACTCTGTCACACAAAAATAAAATTAGCATCTCTGATATAATTGCTACTAAACAAAAATATTAAGAGCCATTAAATGTTTTCCAAAAATAATATTAAAGTCCCCCAAGAAAGAAAAAAAAAATGGTATGATGTTCTTCACACTTTCCATTTCTGTCCCATTAACTACTTCTTCATTATACATTTTCAAATTTCTTTACACTTAATAGTATGTCTAAAATAATAAACTTGAGTAATATTGTAAATGCTTTATAATTGTACACTCATTATCAAAATGAATAGATTTCACTTGACACTGTCCATTTGACACACTGAGTTATTCCAAAAAATTCCACACAAATCCAATCTTTATAACTCGAATAGCTTAAGCATACTTTGGAAGATGTCCATTTAAGCAAACCTGTGGTAAAATTGGTTCTTTTATGAAAGTGAGAAATACCAATGTAAAGTGAATAAATCAGCCCTGATAAATCTGGTTTTCCAAATTTTGTTTTTCTTAGTTTGTTCTTTTTAAATGGTGCTACAAAAACTGGCTTATACTAAAAGTACTCCCATCATAATAGATCAGAGAAATGTGATATAATGGAGCTCAGTTTCTGATTAGTGAGGCATGGACCCAATTAATCCACAATGAGTTTCACTGTGTCTTGCTCCCTGGCAGCATGAGGCAGCCTTGGAGATACAGCATACAGCACACAATTTTTAAAACTATTCTTCAATTTAAATCTGCTTCTACCAATGATTAGCTGAGATATCACCAACCATTCCAAATGGTGAATGCATGACTATGTACACTGGGAGCTGACAGGAACAGCTACTACCTCCCTCCTAGGAATACTGTAAGGTTTAAACAAAACCTGAATAAAGTTCAGGGCACACAGTAGGTCCCTCCTGTCCCAGACTCGTAATTCTGCCTGTGTTTACCTAAGGAGTAAAACTAGAAGTTACAAAGCATTAAAAGCAGAACAGTGCCTCTTTTCATCTTTTTTTTTCAGGATTATAAACTGAATATTTTAAAAGACACACATAAAGAAAAGGTGAGGGCAATGAAAACAGAAGAAGAACATTATGTCAATATCTCAGGCTTCCTTTCATGGAGCTCTCTAGAAATTATTTCCCAGCTATGTGAGGAAATTATATAACTATGAAATAAAAACTTTTATACTTTCCATAAGTACATGTCCTACTTAAAGAATAAAAAAACTACTTTTTCTTGCATGTATGTTTATTTCCACAATGGGTTTGCGGCAGCTAAAAGGATGTAGGCTGTTGGAAAATCAGTGTACTGGGTCTTATTTAGTTCTATTCTTCCAAATGCCATCATTTAATTACAACAGTGTGTCTCAGCCATGATTCAGCTGCACCTGGCCACGTGCTAAGAGTATTTCATATGCCAAAAGATCTACTCTTCTGGAAAAATATTTAAACTTTTGTAGGGAAAATAATGAATTTAAGGTGAACACATCTGTTTCCTCTATTCATGTTGCTTATTCTTTGTTTAAAAAAAAAAATACTCTTGTGAATAGGTGAAAAAAGGAAAAAAAAAAAGTACAGGAGTACCCTAAAGAAACAGAAGAAAAGTCAAACAACTGAAGAAAGTTTACTAGGGACAAATAGTATGCAAGACTACTTCTTAGAATTCTTGACTAGTGATTTAAAATTAAAGAAAAACCCACATATCCTTTCTTGGGCTGGGAAATAATGCTATTTGAGTATTTAAACTAAGTTAGCTTAAAAAATAAAGGTAAGCACAACAAAACAGTTGAGGTAGTAAATTTTGAAATATTTTCACCATAATAAAAAGATTATGAAATAAAATAAAGGTAAGGACTGCATAGAACAATCTAGAATTTTCTTAGACATGTAAAACAGGCATCAAACTTTTAGGGGTTCTAATTTAACACACGTAGCATGATTTTATGAAAAAAATGGACAAGGAATTTCACTTATAAAAACACTGAAAAGACGTTGGCTGGGCACAGTGGCTCACATTTGTAATCCCAGCACTTTGGGAGGTCAAGGTGGGAGGACTGCTTAAAACCAGGAGTTCAAGACCAGGTTAAGCAACATAGTGAGATCTCATCTCTATAAAAAAAATCAAAAAGTTAGCCAAGATGGGAGACATGTGCCTGAGTCCCAGCTGCTCAGAAGGCTAAGGCAGAAGGATACCCTGAGCCCAGGAGGTCAAGGTTGAGGTGAGCCAAGATCATGCCAATGCTCCAGCCTGGGTGACACAGTAAGACCCCCAACTTAAAAAAAAAAAAAGATACTAAAAATATGTTAAGTGATTTACAGAAATTCCTAATATTCCAATAAAATGATATTTTACTATGTTGGCTATCAATGAAACCTCTGATCTTATGAATAGGAACCTATAATTCTATTGTTTTGCTTTTTAACCACATAAACACAAATGTATTACAACTGGGGAAATACTTCTGTCCCAAGAGGGCACAGGAACACTACTGAGTTTTTTGTTTGTTTGTTTGAAGTTGGAGTCTCCCATGTTGCCCAGGTTGGAGTGCAGTAGCACCATCACAGCTCACCACAGCCTCAACCTCCTGGGCTCAAGCCATTCTATCCCTTCAGTCTCCCAAGTAACTGGGACTACAGACGTGCACCACCATGCCTTGCTAATTTTTTTGGTTTTCTGTAGAGGTCTAGCTATGTTGCCCAGGCTGGTCTTGAACTCCTGGGCTCAAGCAATCCTCCTGCCTCAGCCTCCCAAAGTGCTGGGATTATAGGTGTGAGCCACCGCACCTGACTACTGCAGTTTTTAAAATACAATCATAGCATCAGTCTCCTCAATACACCACTAAGCAAATCCTTATCACTTCTATCCACTGTCATAGAGACCTCTTAAGAGAATTATTCTAAAAACTGTTTTTAAAAGTATATAAAAGTAATATAACAAAGTGGACTCAATGTTATATTAGTAAAACCTACTAGTTTTAAAAATAAATTTTCACAATTGTATATCGTATACCCATTTAATTTTTTTAACTCAAAGGTATAAAGGAAACATGTTATTAGGCTAAAAATTATACTAACTGTAAATCCTTTTGGTCAAAGAACAGTAGAAATATTAGTGAGTAAATGAAGAAGGAAAACAAAACAAGAAAAAAAAAACCAAAACCCCAGACATAAGGGTATATTCATTTTGAAATCCTACAGACAAAAAAAGAAAAAAACTCCAAGTAGATTTTAAAACATTATTTCTAGAAACCAGAAATTACTACTAAAGTTTTCTTCTTATTGGAGAAGAGGGAAAAGGATTATTATGCTCAGTACAGAAATTAGAATGTAATATGTTAATGTGTTCGGAAATACAAAGGTTAGTTGGGGGTTATTCAAACTTAGCACACGCAGCCAGGCTGCAGAGAATTAACAGATACAACCCCCGCCCCTAATCCTACTTTTCATTTAAATAAATCATCCAAAGTATGGCTATACCAAAGTTTGTTTTTTGGGTCTGTGCTTGTTTTTGAGTCGGAGTTTCACTCCATGACCCAGGGTTCAGTGGCACACTCACGACGACCACAGCCTCGACCTGCTGGGCTCAGGTGATCCTTCCACCTCAGCCTTCCAAGCTGCTGGAACTGCAGGCATGCACCACCACACCTAGCTAATTTTTTGATTCATTGTAGAGACGAGGTCTCACCAAGTTGCCCAGGCTGGTCTAAAACCCCTGGGCTCGGGTAATCCTCTCATCTCCGCCTCCCAACGTGCTGGGATTACAGGTGCAAGCCTCTGCACCTGGCCCAAAGTTTTGTTTTTCATGAAATATATTAATATTTACAAATGCATACCAAACAGATGTGGATAGTTCTGTACGTTTTAACAAAAATATTACAAATGTGTACTACCACAATATATAGAACTTGTCCACTATTTATTAAGTTCTCTCATGACCCTTTACAGTTAATTCTCCAACCCTACCCAAAGTAACTGTCTGATTTCTAGCACTACTGCTATTTTACCTGTTCTAAAACTTCATATAAAAGGAAACATAGAGTGCCTGGTTTCATTTATTCAGTATATTTCCAAGATCCGCTCATATGATTATGTTCATTATTAGTTTGTTCTTTTTTTTATTGCTAAATAGTATCCCATTGTATGAACAATGCAGTTGACTCAACCTAAAACTTATCCTACTGATGGACATTTGAGTTTTTCCAGTTTGAGGTTATTATCGATAAAGTCACTATGAAAATTCATATACAAAATCTACTTGTGAATAGGTACTTACATTCCTCTAAGATAATTGTTAGGAATATGGTCAGCATATTTTAAACTTTTCAAAACACTTTCTAAAAAAAAACTATCAACCTGTTTTTCAAAGAAGTTGTGCATGTGACACCCTGACCAGAGAGGAATGAAATCTAGTTTGCTTCACATTCTCCCTTGTTCTTGGTTATCTCAATCTTTCCCTTAAATTTTCGCGACTCTATTTCATTGTGGTTTTAATTTGCACTTCCCTAATTATGATATTAAGCATCTTTTCTTATGCTTATCAGTCACTTGCATATCTATTTTTTGTGAAACATATGTCCAAGTCTCTGGAACATTTTTTAAACTAGGTTGATTTCTAAGTTATGAGAGTTCTTTACATATTCTAGAGACAGTTTTTTTGTGTTCTGAATGTCTTCTCCCTTTTGTGGCTCACCTTTTTATTTTCGTAACAGTTTCTTTAGAAGAGCAGTTTTAGTTTTTATGAAATCCATATTACAATTTTTTTCAATAGCTTTAGGGTTTACAGATAGTAATTATTTTGCTTTTAGAGTCAGAGTCTCACTCTGTCACCCAGGCTGGAGTGCAGTGGTGTGATCATAACTTATTGCAGCCTCAAACCTTCCTTAGGCTCAAGTAGTCCTCTTACCTCAGACGCCTTAGTAGCTGGGACTACAGGCACACACCACTGTGCATGACTCCATTTTCATGAAATCAAATCTACATAAAAAGATACATGCATTAAAGAAACTGGAAGCATACATGCCAAAATATAAAATAACTCTCTAGAGAAAGGATGAGATTACAGGAGTTTAAGTTTTTCTTTCCAATTTTTCTTTAATGGACAATGTCCTAAGGAAAAAATATATACATAATCAATAAACATAACCTACAGAATAATATAAGTAGAAAATATAATTGATGTTCAGTCATCCAGTTTCTGCATCCTTAATCTCACATATTATTTGTAAAAAAAGGTATTAAATAATAAACTACAGGTTGGAAGTGCTGGCTTAAGCCTGTAATCCCAGTGCTTTGAGAGGCACAGGCGGGAAGACCACTTGAGGCCAAGAGCTCGAGATTGGCCTAGGCAACATAGCAAGACCCTGACTCCAAAAGAAAAAAGAAAGGGTTTTTAATTAGCTAGATGTGATAACACACACCTGTAGTCCTAGATACTCGAGATGGTAGGTCGGAAGATCCCCTGAGCCCAGGAGTTTAAAGCTGCGGTGAGCTAGGATTGCACCACTGCACTCCAGCCTGGATGACACAGTAAGATCCTGTCTCCAAAATAAAATAAAATAAGATAAACTACAAGCTACTAACTCTCCTCAGGAGAAAATGATTATTGCAAGAAGAATGAAGAAAAGTCTTGTACTTTTTATTTTATATATTTCTACTAATGTTTGATTGTCTTGTTACAATGACCATATTTTATGTATTTAAGAAAAACTAAATATTCATCAATAGAAATAAAATATATGGGCATATGCATGTACGTATGCTATTAGTTGAATTAAAGCACTAATGAGGTCAAGCGTGGTGGCTCACGCCTGTAATCCCAACACTTTGGGATGTCAAGGTGAGTGGATCACTTGAGCCCAGGAGTTCAAGACCAGCCTGGGCAACATAGCGAGACCCTGTCTCTATTAAAAAGCAAAAGAAACTGGGCGCAGTGGCTCACGCCCATAATCCCAGCACTTTGGGAGGCAGAGTCATGAGGACTGCCTGAGCTCAGGGGCTCAAGACCAACCTGGGCAACTTGGTGAGACCTTGTCTCTACAGTAAATCAAAAAATTAGCCATTGCCTGTCGTTCCAACTACTTGGAAGGCTGAGAGAGAAGGATCACCTGAGTCCAGGAGTTTGAGGCTGCAGTGGCCGTAAGCGTACCACTGTATTCCAGCCTAGGAGACAAAGTAGAGACTCCAACTCAAAAAGCAAAAGAAAACAAAGAAATAAAAAAAAGTAATGAGTAGATCATTTTAGAAGAGCTACACAACTCCATTTGCCAAAAACTCCAAATGTTTGTCATTTGATTTTGAATCAAAAGTCTTTGCTTGGCTAAGAACTTGCTCATGGCATCAGGTAAGAGGACAATTTCAGAAAACTCAAAAAGGATTCATCATATGCTCTTGGGAATCAGAAGGAAAAAGAATATGCTAGTTCCCTAACATAGCTAGAGAGTAAAGCTGAAAGCAAACTTAATGAGATTATTTCAACACATGTGATAGAACTGTTAAATATAAGTAACAACCCAGGTGACTGGCATGTTGCTACTGGTAATTAGCCCACATTTTGTGATACTGATTCAGACTTAGACACTGATCAGAAAACCAAGGTGGACCTTTAAGAGTTCTACAACCAGGGACATTTTCAGACTTGCTCAGGTGTCAAAGTACCTAGCAGTCATAGTATCCTTTTTAAGAACTCTGCATCCTTACAGAACATCTTGAAATGTAAATATATCTAATTCCACCCTATGAACTATAAAGTCTTACTAGCAGAAAACAAGACCATATTACATACATGAAACATAAAATTCTGTATGTTCATGCAAAAGATGGCACTATTGAATCAAGCACGAGTTTTCCTACTAATATCTATCTGCACCTTTTCACTTTATTTTATCCTCTGACAATAAGAGTTACCAAAGACTTATGGAACAATTATGGGAGAAGGAATTTAAATTGAGAAAATTCTTCCCACTAACTTATTATTTTCTATGATCTGGAAAAATACCCCTCCTTTCCACTTTAGCAATGAAATGCCTCAGTCCATGGGCACATCGAGAGCCACTGTTCCATAACACACCAATAGGGAAGAAGGCATTAAAGCAGAAGCCGGGCAAGAGTAGAATAAGTATTTCCAAATACAGAATGCAGTGACAATTTTATAATACTCATCAGAAAGCACAAAATCACCTCCTATTTTAGGAATAAGTACCCTCAAAATTTGAATAGGCCATTAGTCGGTCTCCCGAAGGGAGAGTGACAGATATCATATCTTTCTAACTTTTTTGGGTGCAGTTATAGTAAAAAAATATATTTTACACAGTGGCCCAAAGCGCACACACGTGTGCCTGTGCCTACCTTTACACTTGCCTAAACTTTGTGCAATGCAGTCTTTTTTTCCTAGTATATGTTCTAGTTTTGTTTTGTTTTGTTTTGAAGGTGGTTATAATCCACTAAAGTGATTTCAGGACACACTAATGTATCATGGCCTAAAGTTTGAAAAATCCTGTTCTGGTAGCAAAGGACTAGATTGTGAATGTAAACAGATTTAACATCTTTGAATTTTGTTAGGTTATGAAACAAGTACAGATGCAACATTATTTTAAAGGTTTATGGTTGAATGTTTACTTTATACTAAACTTCCATATAAAACTGACCGGTGACATTCAATTTTCATAGACAGGCAAAATCTACTTGCCTTAGCCTAAGGTAATATGTTACAGACGCAGATCAACACAACACTTATTCAATACTAATTCCTGTCAAAGTCTTACTCAGGTGTTTTTTTCGTCTTCAGCCAGGGAGCTCAGGGCCCATGCTGGAAAAAAGCTGCCTGAGAAAGTCATTCTCACAGTCACGCATGATGCAAGAGCTCAGCTGGCCTGCTCTTGACCCTGCCCTGCTCTTGAACACCCCTCAGCTTCAGCTAACATTGATGGCACGTGATGATCAATCTAAATTTTGAAAAATGTATATTGATTTTCCACAGATGACAATGATGGGTTTTTTTGCAGTAAATGTGCTTATACATTGTTTTTCTCTATCCACCTATGATCAGCATAGGAATAAAAAAGTGCTTTATACATTTATTAATGTATTAATCAAAACTTCTTTAATGAGTCAATTTCAAACAATAAAAAAGAGGTTGGCACGATGGCTCATACCTGTAATCCTAGCACGTTGGGAGGCTGAGGAGAGAGGATTGCTTGAGCCCAGGAGTTTGAGACCAGCCTGGACAACATAATGAGACTTTATCTGTACAAAAAATTCTTAAAAATTGCTGGGCATGGCAGCTCACGCCTGTAATCCCAGCACTTTGGGAGGCTGAGGTGAGAGGATTGCCTGAGCTCAGGGGTTCGAGACCAGTCTGAACAACATGGCAAGACCTCTTCTCTACAATAAATCAAAAAAATCAGCTGGGCATGGTGGTGCATACCCATAGTTCCAGCTACTTGGAAGGTTGAAGCAGAGAATTGCCTGAGCCCAGCAGGTCCAGGCTGTAGTAGCCGTGAACGCGCCACTGCACTCCAGCCTGGGCGACAGAGTCAGACTCTGATTCAAAATAAATACAGACATAAAAATAAACTTATCCAGGTGTGATAGTATGCACCTGTAGTCCCAGCCACACAGGAGGCTGAGGTGGAAGGATCGCCTGAGCCCAGGACATCAAGGCATGATTGTGCTACTGCATTCCAGCCTAATCAACAAAGTGAGACTCCAACTCAAAAGATAAAAAAATAAACAAATAAATACCTCTAATAATTTTATACCAAGGATAACATTTACTCCTAAAATCCTGATTGCATGAAAACTTCTTTTAAAAAATCAGTCTATTTTTTTAAAGAAATTTTATTTCCTGGACTACTAGAAATCTACAAATCTCACATTTATATTTCCTTGAAATAACTTAATTAAAAAAGGAACAGTACCCTATAATGAATTGAAATAAATATAAATAAGTAAAAATTTAAAAGTAAGTACATTACATTTATTAGTATCCACAGAATCTGTTACAAGGGATTATGTATTTTAGCATTTCTCATAGCTTTAATCAGTTTGGTGATTCTGAGCCATCTTTCTAAGCAAAATAGGTTGAATAGCTTTTAAAAAAAATCACCTTCACCACATATTTTCAAATCAAACTGTCTTTTATGCTATTGCCTGATGATCTGGAATTTTTAATCTAGAATTCCAAGCATTAAATTGAAAAGAATGTTTCCTATTTCCATAGTACTGCAAATGAAAATATGTAAATTAGTTCATGGGCAGAATCATTAATTTAGATAAAAAGTAAAAACACATTAATTGAGCACCAAAAATGTGACAGTTCTTGCACAAAATCTAAAATGAGGCAGCTGCTACCAATGGAGCTTATAAATCTAAATTAAATGGGCAAGAAACCACAGAATTTTAATTATTTTTGTTTCCTAAAGAAATGACAAGTCTGATAGTCAGTACTCCAATCTTTAAACTAACGATGATAAGGCTGACTCTGATTTCCATAGACTGATACCAACCTAATTATCAGTGCCAAAATCACAGTTTGAGTTTGGGCAAGAAGCAGAAAAGGTCACCCTAAGATGGCACCATTAGAGAGCAAGTCAAATGGACCAGTTCCCTCTGGTTACCTATCTCCTGGAAGATCTGGATCAGTATTGCTCATACCTTGTATCAACAGCCTCAAATAAAAGATCCAAAAACTGAATCAAAATAACTATTTATTAAAAATTAAACACACAGACCTTCAAATAGAAGTGTCATTACAAAGCATCTTAAAATATTATTTAAAATATTTTATATGTTAAATAAAATATTTTTAAATGTTGAAAATTGGACGGAAATTTGGCTCTAAGTTGAGGGAAGTAGAACCATGAGCGGCACTGAGAAGTAACACCTGCCCGGTGCCATTATCATGAAGAAGGTCCATGCATGGCTCCACACATGACTAAAAGAGCATGCAAAATGAGCAGGGGGGCGGGTTTTAGGGTCCATTTGTACAAAGGAGATGGTTCATAGTTTTTGATAGATTTTCAAAGGAGTCTGGCAACTCAAAAAATAATTTCACTACTTTCTTACCATAATCTTATGATGTGTTATTTCAAAAATGGAAATCAAAGCTCAACAAATTTAAAATGCTTTCCCAAGATCAACAATTAGTAAGACAGGTCGGGCACAGTGGCTCCTGCCTATAATCTCAGCACTCTGGGAGGCCGATGTAGCACTCCTGAGGCCAGAAGTTCGAGACTAGCCTGGGTAGCATAGCAAGACACCATCTCTATAAAACAGTAATAAAAATAAATTAGTAAAATAACAGCAAGTAAGAATACCAGTTATTCTGGTTCCATAGTCGCTGCTCTTAGCCAGGCACAATGGTTCACGCCTATAGTCCCAGCACTTGGAGACACAGAGGCAAGAGGATTGTTTTAGTCCTAGAGTTCAAGACTAGCATAGGCAACATAGCAAGACTTCATCTCTACAAAACACACACACACACTTAGCCATACGTGGTGGCACACACCTGTAGTGCCAGCTACTTGGGAAGCTGAGGTGGAAGGATCGCCTGAGCCCAGGAGGTCGAGGCTGTCATTAAGTTGTGATAATGCCACTGCATTCCAGCTTGGACAACAGAGTAAGACTTTGATTTAAAAAAAAACAAAAAACAAAAAAACACCAGCCACTTGGAAGGCTGAGGCAGAAGGATCACCTGAGCCTAGAAGACTTGAGTCTGTGTTGGCCATGAGCGTGCCACTGCACTCTAGCCTGGGCAACAGAGTGAAACTCCAACTCAAAAAAAACAAAAAACAAAAAAGTCCCTGTAACTACTATGCTAAAAAAGGACAACATAAAACTAAGAAACTGTTATTCAATCAACTTTGCTAAAAGCAGCCTGATAATGCTACTATAGTAATTGTGAGCACTTACACCACTCTTACTATGTACCAGGCACTGGTACCTCATTTAATCCTCGCACCAAAAGAACAAAATCACAGACACTATTATGATGATCATAGCTCCTTAAGTGACAGAGCTGGGTTTCAAACCCAGGCAGTCTGGCTTCTCAGTCTATGCTTTTAACCACTACGTGTGCTGCCTTCCTCTCATGAGGACAAGCAGTCAAAGGAAAGGGGCAGAAAATGTGGGAAGAAGTCTCTCCTAAGATAAGCCTCTTTATCTTTTAAGCAGCATTTTAGAAAATAATTACTTTGAATAACTATTTTTAGCTAAAATTTAGCACCAAGTAAGCTTAGCATATCAAAGATCTTTACAATTTCCTAGTTTCAAAGATTTGGGTAAATTCAAAGTATTATACACTCACCTTCCATCTAGGCAATCTATTATTTCCACTTCAATTCATATTTTGGAAAGTATAGGAGAAGCTCTATGTTTTAGAAATAGTTACTAAACATATATGTAGCACATGACAGGGAAAGGGAAAATCAAGCCTCTCAAGATCCCTAAAAAACACTGATCATGTAGTTTCACACAGCCTTTTCAGTTCCTAGCTGAATTCTCCCTTGTCCAAGAATGGGTCTAGACAAATGCATTACTGCTGGATGGAGTCACCAGACTGCCCATCCCCACCACCTATCAGTAGTTCATGTTGTCACTGCCATTTTATCTGTTTCTGCCACCATTTAAGAATACTGGAGACAGTAGCTGGGAAAAAATGAACTGTATTTACTGGTCACACATAGCACACATCAAGAGAAAAAAGTCATCTTTGTATCCATTCAAATTTTAAGACATTACATATTAAGATTAGCAGCAACACAGAGTAACTTGTCTTTATCCTCTACATAAAACTTTGAGCAACTACACTTCTGATTTTATCAATTGTTTCTGCATGATGGTTTAATTATTGGCTTGCATCAACTGAAACATACAAAAATGACCAGTTGCTGGCTATAGATTGAAATGCTGTTTTCTCACATTCAATTTCCCAAGAAAGGATATAAAAGTGTCAATGATTATGAAGTTTATAAATAACTCACCAAGCCTCAAAAAAAAAGGCAGTCAGATTAGTTCTAAGAGTTCTGAATATGCAAACATGAGTACTTAACATGCAGCTTAAGCCTTCTATAAATAAGACAGGAAACAAGTGTCAAGCAGGTTCTTAATGTAAAAAAAAGAAAGAAAATAAATATCAGTAATGCCATGGGTCAACTGCAGCCTGAAGATTGAAAAACTGATTATATAAACATGCTTTAAAGTTACCTTTTATTGTCAGTTTCGCTTAGTGGAGCTGTATGAATTACCTTCCACTTACCTACACACTTCATATACCTTCTTAAAATGAGATCCTACTAGGTTTCAGGAACTCAATTTCTGTCTCTCTCTTCTGTGTCTCTCCTCTGTCTGTCTGTCTCTCTCTCTCTCAGCAATTTCTTAATTTATTCTCCCTATTCCCCAGTCTCTCACTCACACACAAATCTCAAATGACACTGAACACAAATAACAAGACACAGTTTTACAAGAACTCCATTTTCAACTAATTTTTCTCATTCACTCAACAAATTACTTAGCACTTATGATGTTCCAGGCATTGTGCTAAGAAAAAAAAGAAAAAATTTCTGCCATCACAGAGTTTAGAATTTTGTGTACTTAATGGTGTAATGTCTATCTCCCCTAGACTATTCACCTGTTACTGGCATTCCTTCTGAATAACACACTCTAAGCCTAGCAACAACGTTCTATTATGATTCCACCATGAAACAAAAATGTTAAAGGACGAAACAACCCAAGATTTTATTCCTTCAGCGAGCATTTGTTAATTCATATATAACATAAGAAATTATCTTCTTTAAGAAAAACACTGCTTATAGGATGAAAAGGGATAGCTGGGACTTGCCTCTGAATAGATGGGGGAGTAGTGGGTGAAAGTATAAATGAATGAGTTCACGGGAGTTCATAACATTATTCTGTCTACTTTACAAAGGTTTAAAACTGATAGGTTTTACTGTTTTTACAAAACTTTCTGCCAAAGACTTCAACTTCTAGGAATTTCAGTAAGCTACACAGAGAAACAGCACAAGAACAGGGTATTCCGATGTACCTTCTATCTAATCTACCATGGGATCCTAAATTCTAGTGTTAACTCAATTACAAATATCAAGTTTCCATTGTTTCACAATGCTCCTTTGTTAAACTGAAGGCAGCAGTGCTAATCTCTCAATGAAAAATATATTAGAACTTGGTGATAAATCTTATTATAGAGAACCCTACAAAAGTATAATACAAATGCTATATAAACACTAATACTAATCATAGTAAAGAATTTTTCTTTTCCAGTCTAGCAGGTGAATCAGGGTGATTGGAGTGACACCATATGATTACCAAAATTAAAATGCTCATGACTTTTGTTATTCAAGCTCACAGAGGTGATAACAAAAATACAAAACTGAACCCAAGATAATGAAGTATGTGGCATAGAGAACAAAGTTAATAGGTTTTGAAAATGTAACACATTTTCTTTGACATTTCCCAAGAGCCTCCAAAGTTCTCATAGAAAGTCTTGTCCAGATCCTGGACTGTTGAATTATGTGCCCATGACCGCAACAAGTAATATTTGCAAAGGCATTTTATAGGTAATAAAGCATCTAATCTACATTTTCTCATTTTCTTCACAAAATCCTGTGAATCAGGTATCACTACATGAGAATGTTTTTTAAAGCTAAGAATCTGCCTATGCTTCCAACTCATAAGAGGAACCAAGCCAATATTGAATCATCTAAATCCCAATTCTCTTCACTTTTCATATCCTAAACTGCTGCCACCACTGAAGGAATATGTAATTTCATTAGAGACACAAAACCTAAATACATACAGAAAAAATTAGAAGATGAGATAAGCTATTCTAAAGCTCACAGCTAAATGTGTGGTCTGGTTAATAAGCACCGTCAAAGGTCAGAAAGGAAGAAGACCACTGTTGGACCAAGGCTATTTGAAAAGCCTTCACAGAGTGAGTGCCTTGCAGGCCTTGAGGAGTCCCGCCCAACATGAGTGGCAAGAAGTTAACTGGCTAGAATCAAGGGTCATAAGAGCATACTGGAAGGTTTGCAATTATATTTTGCTTTGCTTCCACAAGGAAAAAGGGAACAAAGAGGTCTTGGCCCCAATGTGATGAAGTCATGAAAGACCAGGAAAGCTTGCATAGCTGTTGCTCCAGACTCAGCAACAACATCTAGAATACAAACTGCAGCGATCAGGCATCCATAAGATGAACCAGGGAGAGAAGCTAGTCTCTATTTGGAATGAAAGTTTATTTGTAAAAATGAATCTGATCCAAGTCAGAGCATGGATGGATTTTTTTTTTTTTTTCTCCACATACCAAGATGGCAAACTGGTGTGTACCAACTGGCAAATTACTAAATGATATCACATATTCCAGAAGAGTTAATGCAACTGATATGGAAAAGCAGTTTGCCTCTCAGAGATTCATTTTCTCACCCTGATTCACTATAGAATCAGCTGTGTTAATAATAATACTTCGCAATCTTATATCATGTTTCCTGCTAAAAGCTCAAATATGAGTTGATATGGCACATCGCAAGCTACACAGATGGTACTCCACAGTTTCCACAGCTCTGACTGAATAGCTCATTTGACTTACTAATAAATGTTCCTATTTCCAGATTAAAAACAAATATGAAAATTTAAGGAAAATGGTAGAAAGACAGTGACTGTTCACACCCAATTCAGTGGCAGCTATCTGAAAGGGTAAACACTGGTTAGAGAAACCAGAGCACAACACAGTTCCTTCACATGCTAGTGCACATAGGTATGCACTTGCAGGAAGTCCTGGCAAGACACTAAGAAGCTGGGATACAAAGACAAGGGCACGACAGGGAATGAGGCTGTGCTATTTCCCACGTCAATGCACAACAATCAGACCTAAAAGGAAAACACCTCACCAGGGAGGAGCTAGACCAGAAATTATCTCCGTTTGTTTTAATCCCCTGATCTGTAATTACTCATTTGAGACAGACACATTGCGAGAAGTTTGCAAAGATGTAATGGTTATGGGTCTAATATACAGCAGTGTCATGGAGATTTATAAATCATATGTAAATTGAACAACTTGAAATCCAACATTCTAAATGGTTATGTTCTTGTAGGAAAGGCACACTAAAATCATCCTAGAGATCTCCTTTACTGCTATTCAAAGTTATGTTCAAACTTTTTTTTTTTTAGTTGGAGTCTCACTCCATCACCCAGGCTGGAGTGCAGTAGCATGCTCACAGCCACCCCAGCATCAACCTGCTGGGCTCTAGTGATCCTTCTACCTCAGTCTTCCAAGTAGCTGGAATTACAGGCATGCGCCATCACACCTGGCTACACACTTCTAATAAAAGGTATTTATTTCTTTGAATTTCATAAACACAGTTTATATATTGTCTTCTCTATATATTCTTTAAATATTTCACCTTTCCCTGTGGATCTGGAAATTTCCCATCAGGAATTTAGCTATAAAAAAGGTTTTCCATCATCTCTGAGTGCATCAGTGCTCTCCATTTATGCAGTAAACATAGACAAACATTTGTGAAATGTATTTTTATCTTTGGAACAGGCTAAATCTTGAAAAATCCAGAGTCAACTTATCCCTATGGAAAAAGGAACTATTACTGATTATCAGATTTAATTAAATTGCATGATGAAGACTGCTTAGATGGAGAATAACTAAAGAGACTTGCCTTCCTTGGCGATTCAAATGGTTCTGAAGCATCTTCTCATGGGATTATATTCAAGCTTCAAGAAAAAAATATTTGATTTTGGTGAACTGTATCCAAAAATGGAGCAAGAGCTCCATTTTTTTTTCTGAGAAAATTATTGTATTTTAAGCCACGGCCTGAACTAGTCAAAAATAGCATTTAAATATTATGTAGTAACTGAGTTCTCATTAGATATTTCTCTGAGAAATCTAAGTATAATTAATTTCTTTGTAAAGAATAACACTGTCCACTTTTTTTTCTTAACAAGATAGGGTCTTACTATGTTGCTCAGGCTGGTCTTGAACTCCTGGCCTCAAGTGATCATCCTGCCTCAGCTTTGCAAGTTGATGGGGTTACAGGTTGGAGCCACACGGCCCAGATGTCCACTTCTAAAACCAACACTTAGATATGTCAAATAATCAGTCAATCTCCCAGGTTAATGAAATACAAATTTTATGTAATTTATTTTTCACCTATGAAGCCATGAATTCATAGGGAATAAGTTCCAGCAGCCCAGGCTCCTTTTCATTGGTTCTCACAAAGTGTGCTTCTCAGAGTGGGGCAGGTTGGTGCTTCAGCTGAACACAAATGTCTCTTTTTGGCTTCCTTCTTTTTCTTGTCATTTTCCTTCACGTGTTTCAGGAAGCTATCTTGACTCTTTACACACATGAATTCTCTTGGCAAGAATCTTGTCCCTAACTTGCTTGTCACCAACAGCATGCTGGATAACATTGCAGAGTCTTCCTGTTTTGCCATGGTCACATTTGTGGACATCCCTTATTGAAGAGTACCCATTCCCTCGATGTCTACAGTATCAACTTTCTTGTAGATTCGTATATATGTGGCCAAAGGAACAAATCCATTTTTCTAAACAGCCTAAGAGAACATGTACTAGGTGCCTTTCCTCTTTCCTTTTGTGTTCATCATTTTGGTGTATTACTAAAAGAAGCTGGATCTGGCAAAAAGGAAGGCTCAGATATTTTCAATATGATAATTACAATGTACTGTCACCTCTAGTTTTTAACACTTTGCACTCAGATGTCCCCTCGTAAATCTAGCAAATCACTCGGATGTCCCCTCTCAGGAGACATAAAGAGATTGCTGGTGATTATACAGGACAAACTTATGCAAGCGCAAATTTTTCAAAAATGTATGTTTCCTTAAAGTTTTCCAATCAAAAACAATGAAAAACCTATGTTCCATTGGAAATTTGTCAAGCTTCTGATTGATCAGTTGAGAAGTGGTTTTCAGAAATCACGAGTGCATCCTTCCACATCATCTTAGAACAACAGACTGGGCAATAAATTACATATTATTAATGTGGGAGGGAGAAACACAACTGCATTGTCTGCTCAAATAGAAAAACACAGGTGAAAGACGTCAAACAAATTACTATTGCACAACATGTATCAGTGAACCTGCAATGCATGTCGGTGACTGTTTCACACATTACCACACGTTAGAAAAACCAGACATACATTGAGATACCACCTAACCTCAGTAAGAATGGCCATCATTAATAAAACAAACAACAACAGATGCTGGGCAAGGATGTGGAGAAAAAGGAACGCTTCTACACTGCTGGTGGGAATGCAAACTAGTGCAATCTCTGGAAGACAGTGTGGCGATTTCTGAAAGAACTAGAAATTGACCTTCCATATGACCCAGCAATTCCCCTGTTGGGAATATACCCGGAGAAATTCAAATCATTCCACAAAAAAAGATACTTGCACACGTATGTTTGTTGCAGCTCTATTCATAAAAGCAAAAACATGGAACCAACCATGTTGCCCATCAAAGCTGAACTGGATTAAAAAAATGTGGTACATATACACAATGGAATATTATGCAGCCAAAAAGAAGATCAAATATGGACTTCACAGCATCTTGAATGGATTTAGAGTCAATCATACTCAGTGATCTATCACAGAAACAAAGAACAAAGTACCATATGTTCTCACTCATAAGCGGATTTGAACAATTATAATACTATAAGAAAGGGATGGGCAGTAGTGGGAAACTGTCAGGGGAGGGGGGGTGGGACTGACAGTAGAGGGAAACTGCTAGGGTAGGCAGGGGCATACCTCATTAGCAAAGGTACCTGCATAATCAACGTTTGTATACCTAACCCTGAACTGTACCCCACATCTTTATAATAAAAAAATTAAAATTAAAAAAGACATAAAATTGATTTTTTTTGTCATAAATAAGTTCCTCAATGCCCAAAATTCCATTACAAGCCAAATATCATTACAATAAAATAACTGGTTCCAACGCTATACTATTTAATATGAAGTGATTCATTTTTCACTATTTCATTAAAAGTGTGGTTGAGTTGCTGGTAAGTGACCTGCGAGATGTCTCCAAGTGCAAAGGATTCAAATAGACCCCTAATTTTTTCTAAAACATAAAGAGCTTTACTGGCTTAAAACAGCTTCCCCTCAATCTTTTGCATAAAACGGCACTCAATATCAATTTCACCTTAAACTATCATAGAACTACATAATGTAACAGGGATAAACATTTTGGTAGGCCAAATAATACATCAAATAATCTTTGCCCTCCTTCCCCATCCTCACCCATTGAGAACTGAATCAGACCCACTAGGTGCTAACATGCTATGGGATTATAATAATAATTATAATCACTCTATCATCAAGCAGAGTAGATAGAAGCACATTTATTCTAAACAGTAAATAATTACAAAACAGTTCATAATGTATCCTTATAGACTACAAAACTGAGTGTTGCATGACTCTGTTAGAACATGCATTTATTTATAAAGGATTTTTTTTAAGTTGACCATAAATAATCATGAACACACAAGTAGTTCTAGGTTTCAGCACTGACTTCCTAAATAGTTCTTTGAAACATTCTCAATTTGATTTTAAAATAATCTACTCTGAATTATAATCCTAATAAATAGCTAGCCAAGATTTACCAAATACCAACTATGTTACATATTGATCACTATAGGCAATTCAAAGTAATAACAATAACATTAGTGAATTGGGGTTGACAAAAACACAAAACAAAAAATGGGGGCAAAAGGTTACACTTGTTCAAGTGATGGCATTGGCTGGCAATCCAGGCAGTGCTACATCAAACCGCCCTCAAAGAACTGAAAAACAAACAAAAAAACTCCTACATTCATGGGACTCCAAATTACTTAATATCTTCCAACAGAATATTCCACAAAATTTTGGACTCTCTAGGAACCTTTCTGCCCTTTAGTGATATCACTTTGTAAGAGTAATTAAGAAGAAAAAAACTAAAGACAAGATCTTAAAAGATTTTACTTTCATTTTATCCTTAAAATTCAAATGCCTTTTCCAAAGACAAATCTGTAGCTGGTGGCACATAAAATATCATTAGTGTACAGTTTCTTATCTTTCTGCTACTAAGAAATTTCTTAATACAGAGCAGTAAGTTCAAATAGTACATGCAGACTGATGGAAAGACAGTCCTGCCTGGTAATCTCTACACTGAGTGGCCCCATCACCCTCTATCAGGTTACCAGAAGTCTCAACAGGAGAGAGGATCCCATGACCAGTTGTGTTTAGGGCACACAACAGGGGACCTTCACGTGTGGTTCCTCACCATATCTATCAAGAGTCACTTGAAGAGTCTCTTTAAAATAGATTTCTCGATATACCCATACTTTCCTTAATCTTAATAAATGAAACCTTGGAACTTCCACTTTAACAAGCAAGGTAGATTAATTTATGTACTCTAAAATTTGATAACCTGGAGCAGAGACTTCTATCATCCATGCTCCCAGCACACAAAAAGCAGCATCTTTTTTACAAAAGGCTGCCTTTATAAAATGGATCATCGGCTGAAGCAGCACAGTTCTGATGCTTTCAGAGGGAGCTATGCTAATTATTACTCATATTATAAGTGGCTTTCAGGACTAATTCCCTAGAAATGTTTCTGGTAAAAGACACAGTCCAAAAATACATGTTGCCATCATTTAATCAAGAGGTCTACACAGTATATACATGACGAGGAAAGAAAAATAAGAGAAAGAGGCCATACTTTTTTCTCAATTAAAAAAAAAGATAATTCTAGAAATAAAGAAAATGCTTGGAAAAATTAACTAATGCCTTTCAATCCTCCTTAGTAATAGGGAATTCTGGCTTCATTTATATTAAAACTTCTATATGATCCTTAACATCAAGTGAGGCAAATGAGTATTATTTTCCCCATTCAAAAAAAAAAGAAAGAAAGAAAATTGGGACTCAGAAATAAGAAAGCATTTGCCCAATGTAACAGGTCCACCCAGAAGCAATATGTACTTTATCATTACTGAACTTCCTCTTTGATTATATAAATTCTCTCTGGTTTAAAAAAAAAAGTCTATAAATGTTTAAAAAACTATTTATGGGCCGGGTTCAGTGGTTCAGCCTGTAATCCCAGCACTTTGGGAGGCCAAGGTGAGTGGATTGCCAAGTTGATCAAGACCAGCTCAGGCAACTTGACGAGAACTCGTCTCTGCAATAAATTTTTTTAAAATTTAGCTAGGCATAGTAGCACACGCCTGTAGTTCCAGCTACTTGGAAGGCTGAGGCGGAGGACGGATCGCCGGAGCCCAGCAGGTCAACACTGGGTTGACGGTGAGTGTGCCACTACACTCCAGTCTGGGCAACAGAGCAAGACTCCAATTCAAAAAAGAAAATTATTTCTTTACTAGAGACAAGGTCTCACTATGTTGCTCAGACCAAGCGATTCTCCCACCTCAGTTTCCAGAGAAGCCAGGAGCAGCTAGGACTATGTGTGAGTCATGTCACTATATTCAGCAATATCAGAAAGTTCTTCTAAACATTTAACTAAAATCCTATTAGAAATAGTTTTAAGAACATTGCCTTTTGTGGAACTAAAGAACATCTGCTCATTATACGTCTTGTTGAATCACTTCAAGTACCTCAGAAAAAATAAAGCCTCTCTCATATCTTATTTGAAAGGAAAGGACAGTAACAACTACTTTCTACAACTTAGCCTGTGACAGATGTTTCCCAAACATGACTGCAATCTCCCATTCCAAATGCTCGTCTTATAATGCGACATTCCTCCCACATAGAGCTGGGATCTACACTCCCTCCCTGCTGAATCTGGATCTGAGGAAGCTTGTTATTAAGAAGTAAGTAACCGTATGTAACTTCTGAGGTTAAGTCATAAAGGGAAATACAATACAGCTTCCTTGGAACTCTCATTTACTGCTGACATGCCATCAGGAAGCCCAAGCAGATATAAGGAGAGGCCATTTGTAGCTATTCTAGCCTACCACCCAGCCGAGGTGCGGCCAACAGCCTACATTAACTAATCACCAGGCATCTAAGTGAGCAAGCCTTAAGCAAATTCCAGCCCCCAGCCTTCGACTCAACTGCGACTTTGAGTCTTCTTAGCTGATGCGCCAGACATCATGGGGCAGATAAGCTGTGTCCAGACATCATGGGGCAGATCAGCTGTGTCCATCATGCCTTTTCTGATTCTGAGCCACAACATTTTTGAGTATAATACCACCAAGTGTGGGATGGCATATTATGCACCAACAGTAAACAGAACTCCCTGATCCAGAACTTGAGCAAGAAACAAAAAGGAGCCAAAGAATAAAAGGTTTCTTTCTCTCATAACAATTTCAAATACTGTGCACTAAAGAGACTCTCTACTAAGTCTCTCTCAGATTCTCAAGCAGCTCTTATTAAAAGTGCATGTTACCGAGTGCACTGGCTCACGCCTATAATTCTAGCACTTTGGGAGGCCGAGGCGAGAGGATTGCCTGAGCCCACGGGTTCGAGACCAGCCTGGCCAACAAGGCAAGACCTCAATTCTATAATAAATAAAAAAAACTAGCCAGGTGTGGTGGCTAACACCTGTAGTTCCAGCTACTTGGAAGAACTGCCTAAACCCAGCAGGTAGAGGATGCAATGGTGGTGAGTGTGCCACTTCACTCCAGCCTGGGTGACAAAGTGAGACTCCAACTCAAAAAAAATATTAAAATTAAAACTAAAAAAATAAAACTACATATAGGCCAGGTGTGGTAGCTCATGCCTGTAATCTCAGCACTTTGGGAGGAGGCCAAGGCAAGAGGACTGCCTGAGCCCAGGGTTTCTAGATCAGTCTGGGCAACTTAGTGAGACCTCATCTCTACAATAAATAAAAAAATAGCCAGGCATGGTAGCAAGCACCTGTAGTTCCAGCTACTTGGAAGTCTAAGGCAGAAGGATCACCCAAGGTCAGCAGGTCAAGGCTGCAGTAGCTGTGATTGTGTCACTACACTCCAGCCTGGGCGACAGAGTGGGACTCCAACTCAAAAAAAAAGAAAAAAAGCGCATGTAAAGTAAGAGAAAATAGAAACATACTACAATATTTTCTATCTTCATCCTATGCACATGTCTCTTTTAGGATGCCTTTTCTCTTCTCTGATAAAACCTCCTTTCAGTCAATCTTTGAGGCTCAAATCAAATACTACAGCAACTCTAAAACCTTTCTCCACCTCACAAAATGAACTGTTGGCTCACATAAAATATCTCTATAGCCCTCCATTCTAATACAATTTTTTATCCTAATGTATATACTGTACAGTAATTATGTGTCCACATGATTCTTTTCTTCCCTAAACTGTGAGGTCTTCTAGGATAGGGGCATTTCTTTTTTAATCTTTGCATTACTATTGTCTGGGATATAGGAGGCGCTCATTAAATTTCTGCTGAATAAACAAACCTGGTTGGTTATCTGATTTCCAAATCCACAGCAGGTAAAATGCAGAATATTAGAAAAGAGAAAGACACTGTTATTTAAAACACACACACACACACACACACACACACACACACATACACAGGTTAACACTCAGTGAACAAAGACAGTAAAAGACTAAAATTCCTTGGTGTGAGACCTACAGTTTACAGTTACTTATTGGAGAGACACAGATCAATATTTTATGGATCTCAGTAATTTTTGCACATTTCAAGTAAATACTACCCATTTTTAAAGTATTTTTAAAGTAATTTTTGCACATTTCAAGTAAAATACTACCCATTTTTAAAGTATTTTTTCCTAAATGCCTACCTTTAAAATTGGGAGTGCTTAAAGGAATAAAAAACAGAATCAGATCAATTAGATACACAAGAGACTGCATTTCCCAGGAGTTTTATATAGCCACTGTTTTATAATAATATCACTTTATATTATTTTTGTTGCTCTCCCCATCCTTAATGTCCCTGTTCTGATTACATTTCAGAACCTTGAAGTACTTCCCTCCCACCTGATCCCAGCTGTTATCACTTCTGTCTGGAATGTGGCACAGAGTCACTCAGAAGTGTTAACTACAATACTTTTATCTAACTCTCTCCAAGACACCAATATTTTTTTAAAAGGCAGAACAATAAATCCAAAATTACAAGAACAAGGAGGATATTACCAAGTATGTCTGTAAGACGTTTTAGTAAAGTTTTGCAAAATATAAAAACCCAAGTCACTTATTATTTTAGGTTCATAATCACCTTAAAATTGCCCATATTCATTAAAGAAAAAGGCCTATGACCAGGTTTACTTTTCTTTACATTCTGGATCTCTCAACTATATTCTAAGTATATGATTTCCCATTTTAAATATTAATTCAACAAAATATTATTCTTGAGTGGTATTTTCTGTGGGGATGGGGGACTGTCATCTAGGCCTCTATGTCTCATGGAGGAAGGTGCAAGGCCTGATTCAAGGCCACTAGCCTGACAATGTTCTACCTCCAAGAATATTAACTTTGAGTAAAAGGAGAGTTTTCTTTTGCTTTTTCTGAAGCTTAAAAGTTTTAAGCTTAACGTTATTCTGAGGTTATTCAAATTTGTAAGCTATTTTGTATTGTTTTCTTGGGTGCTAGAATTTTTTTTTTTGGAATAGGAGTCTCACTCTGTCACCCAGGCTGGAGTATAGTGGCACGCTTACGGCCACCACAGCCTCAAACTGCTGGGCTGAGGGGATCCTTCCACCTCAGCCTTCCAAGTAGCTGTAACTACAGGCAAGTGCTACCACGCCTGGCTAATTCCTCAGCCTTCCAAGTAGCTGTAACTACAGGCAAGTGCTACCACGCCTGGCTAATTTTTTTTATTGTAAAGATGAGGTCTCGCCAAGTTGCCCAGGGTGGTCTTGAACCCGTGGGCTCAGACAATCCTCTAACCTCGGTCTCCCAAAGTGCTGGGATTATAGGCATGAGCCACCGTGCCTGGCTGCTAGAATCTTTCTTGTCCACAACTCTTATACAGATGTTTTTATATCAAAATTAAGGATATAATTACTAATTCTCCACTGGATTAAGGGGTGAGACCAGGTTATCTCTCTCTCTGGTATTTACTGCATGCTCGATTGATGTTTATATTTATAGCCCATTTCTCAAAGTGAGAATGAACCCCAATGCCCACTGTGATTCATGAGGGAAGGGAGTGCTCTACCGTTAAGGTTCCAAAGTAAAGAAGAGAAAAGATGAGGTTAGATAGAAAGGTAAAGAAGCCAGAAATAATTTTAGGGTAGGAAAAGTCAGCAGGGAGAACAGATGAAGTTACTGCAAAGAAAAATAAAAAAAGAGAAATAGAAACTTTCAAATTCAAAGTTATAGAGTAGTCAAGTATTCAAGAAACTCACGTTACCACACTCCAAAAAGCTCCAGAAAATTTTTGCCTCATAATGTTACTCCAAAGAAGTGTTTGAACAAAAGCTTTCTATTCAGCCAAGTAGGCTATAAAACTAATGTCTTAATCTCTATCCTCTCCTCAGTCTGTGCCTAAAACAGAATCTACACTTCCTAGCCAGGAAAAAATCTATTGAGTCGTTAGATGATAAACATCCTCATAGTCAGATATTACCTCTTTATCTGTATCTCCTTATGATCTGCCAGGAGAAAATTTGTCTAGGTGTGCTGGGAGCAGTGGCTCACACCTACAATCCCAACATTTTGGGAAGCCGAGGTAGAAGGATTGCTTGAGCCCAGGAGGTCAAGACCAGCCTGGACAAAATAATGAGACCTCATATCTAAAAAATTAAAAAATAAAAAACTTAGCCGGGCTTGGTGGCACTCGCCCACAGTCCCAGCTACTCAGGGGACTGAGGTGGGAGGATCACTTAAGCCCAGGAGGTTGAGATTGCAGTGAGCTATGGTCATGTCACTGCACTCCAGCCTGAGTGACAGAACAAGGTTCCAACTCAAAAAAAGAAAACTTGTCTAGGCCCAGATTAAAAGAGACTTCAGAAGAAACAAGCCATGAAAATGTCCCAAGACGCCACCATTTCAAGCAATAAGCTCTCAAAGGTTGGGCTTCTTCAGTTCTGATCAAACTCATTAACGCATTCAACAAATTAATTTCCTACCACTTCTAGAGAAACTCAAGTCTGAACATTTAATAGAAGATACTCCAAAATTGACAGAACAAGTGCATCCTCTTCAGGACAATTGATGTGGACTCTTTAAAGAGTCTAAATGTCTAAAATAAACTAGGAAATTGGCCTCACATTAAAAGAGATAAAAGAGGTGGAACAAAATGCAAGGAGTGAACTTGACTAGATCCTGGTTTGAAAACCAAAGCTATAACAAATATTGGAGACAACTGGAAAAACTGAAACAGAGTTGATATGAGATGGTACTCATTTTCTTAGGTTTAATAATGACACTGTGTATGGCTACATAAGATAGTCCCTTTATTTTAAGGCAAAGCACTTTATGATGAAAAATCATGTCTATAATTTACTTTGAAATGGTTTATCCAATATACACACTCACACCTACACACACACATACTGGTGAGGGTAGGAGGAGAAAGAAAGAAGCATTTGCAGGAAAATTTATATAGAGATTCACTGTACTATTCTTTGAAAGTTTTCATTTGAAATTTTTCATAATAAAAAGTTGGGACAAAAAAAAATATCCTCAGTCCTCCCCCAAACCCCAACACTTTTCGAGCTGGTAACTTGTCAGGAAATGAAATATGAAAACACTTTAATAGTTGCAGCTAGCCACTCATTCTACCACATTACTAAAGCATCATGGGAGCTAAGAGGAGCACACAACACTGCAAAAAGCGCCGCCTGCTTTTCCAGGAGTCGTGCACTGTTTCTCCTACTTAACACATAGTTAGTTGGTGAAAGAATGCGAATAGATGATAGACAGTCTTCTGACTTACTCTGCAAATAAAAAGATCTCACAAAATAAGGATTTACCGGTAAAAGTAAAAATTTGGGAAGAAGGTTGAGAACATTTTTATAAGTGTTGCCAAAAGTATATATTAATGCATGGACTCTAAGGGATTTGCCCTTTGGATAGCTATAGAATTTCATTATTTATCTATTAAGACAGCAGCCCTTCAAGTGATTCTTTCATTCTCTTTTTTATAACTTCCTCAGTGGAAGTATCTAAGTGCCAACCCTGGTATACTTTCTTTGTGTTTGGTTTTGTTTTATTACCTTTTCAGAACTACTGAATTTCCCCAAGGTTTTCTTTACCTTCTTCTCTCTCTACTATAAACTGAGATTATTAATCCCTCTTCTTGCTATGGTGTCAAAATATTCTGCAGGGGAAAATTTAATAAGTCCAGGTGTGAAAAATGTTCAATTTTCCTGAAGTGACAAAGCCAGAAATTTATTCTTTATTGTTTCTGATTTGAAGGAAAGGAGACTTCCATTCTTTTCTGTAGAACATTTTTAATAAAATCTGTAATTGGCATATTAAGCAACATAATAATCTTTGAATATTTTTGGACTTCCTCGCTTTTTGACTAATCGAGTACTTTAGCATTAACTGGGGTCAGTAAATAAACTCTTGAAATAATTGAGTTTTTGTCAGAGGACTGCATCCTAAATTTTAGAATAACTCATTCTTGTTTTATCTGGGCAAATCAAAGATCATGAGCTTGTATGGTAAACACATGTTCACAGAAGGCCAGAAAGAACATACTAACAAGGCACAAAGGTTCATGTAAAGAGCAGAAATGGGGAAAATTGGGTATGTGAAAAACCCACCTAATAAGTGTTTTGGAATTTTACTGTATAATGAACGGGGAATTACAGTGCTAGAAAAAAACATTTTGGAAAGAGCAATCTATTAACCACTTGAAACAGAGAAAGGGGTCTGTCTTGTTAAATGTCAGTCCAAAATACAGTTTAAAAATGAAAGACTTGGCCAGCTGCGGTGGCTCATGCCTATAATCCCAGCACTTTGGGAGGCCAAGGCAAAAGGACTGCCTGAGTCCAGGGGTTCAAGATCAGCCTAGGCAACTTGGGAAGACCTCATCTCTACAATAAATCAAAAAATTAGCTGGGCGTGGTGGCATGCACCTGTGGTTCCAGCTACCTGGAATGCTAAGGTGGAAGAATTGCCTGAGACCAGCAGGTCAAGACTGTGGTGGCCATGAGTGTGCCACTGCACTCCAGCCTGAGACTCCTACTCAAAAAAAAAAAGAGAGAGAAGAAACTTTATGCTGCTATATGTACTATTTGGGGAAGGGGGGAAATGAATAATATATATATATATATTTTTTTTTTTTCTCCATCTGTATTATTTCCCCCAATGTCAGCAAACCAATAAGAAAGCAAATACATTTTCCTAAATCATTCAGACAATTCAGAAAATGCATATCATCATTTTAGGCATATTTGCTGAACACAACAGACAAACTGTAATTAGTACCAGATTAGTCAAAGCATATTAGTTCATGGTTTTTCTCCAGGTATTAAACTTCAAAGCGGCTGGGAGCAGTGGCTCAAGCCTATAATCCCAGCACTTAGGGAGGCTGAGGCAAGAGGATTGCCTGAGCTCAGGGATTCGAGACTAGCCTGGGCAACTTGGTGAGACCTCGTCTCTACAAGGAAGACTGAGGCGGAAGCATCACCAGAGCCCAGCAGGTTGAGTGTGCCACTGCACTCCAGCCTGGGCGACAGAGTGAGAATCCAACTCAAAAAAAAAAAAAAAACAACTTCAAAGAATGTGTATGAAAGATCTAATTTGTTTTACTAACATGTTATGAAGTAATCATTCATATATTTATCTAAGCCTTAAAAAGAAAAACTCATAAGTAGCCTATTCCTCTTGAGTAGCAATAACCATAAACTGACTACTCAGTTTGATAACTTGATAAGCTACTAGTACATCCTTTAAAATCTTTCAAGCTGCAATGGCATTTGCCCACTACTCTTGATTTATTCCATATACATCTTCATTAGTTTAGAGACTTCAGTCATAACTCCTCTCTGCACTGGTATTTTCCATCCTCGTGGTCCTAACCTTTTTAGCCTAGATTTACAGCAACTCTCAACACTGCTGAAAGGTTCTCTTTAGGCCACTTCTAGTTTCTTTCTGAATGCATTTTTTTCCTCATTATACACTCAATTAATCCCTTTATTGAGAAGAGTAACCATCTATGAAAAACTGGGGCAGGCCCAGAAAATCTGGGATGAGGCTCCCAGAGATACCTGAACCTCAACAGGAAATAGGAAGGGAATGGAAATGGGAAAACTCTCTTTACCCTTCTGTGAGAAGGCATGGCCTCCCTCATTTCTCCGAGGGTCCCAGGGGGGCCCAAGTCCAGTGAAAGCAGGGAATTCAGCCTCTAACAATCACAAGCCCCTGAAGACTTTCCCTTGCCTTAAGACTTAGCTAGTCTACCTGCTCCTGATGGAGTTGTGCCCCTACTTCTCACCTGAAAAAGGGAGAAGAATCTCCCAAATGCTCAGTGTAGGTATACAAAGCATGGGGTAGAAGGACTTTGGGGCCCAGTGGTGCTTGAAGGGAGCAGGCCATCCGCACTGCCGTTCTATCCTGTTCCAAAATTAAGGATGCAAATCAGAAGGCGCTCTCTCTAGACATAAGCTCCTGGTGGGAGATCCCGATGCATACAGCTGCTGTGCATCTGGGTGAGCATCTGGAGCCTTGACCCCTGGGATTTGCCCCATCCTCCATATACTACAGGCTCTCTCCTTTCCTCTCTTCTTCCCTCCCCACCAGAAGGTCAGCAGCTGTCCTCCAACACACACACAAACACACACCCACACAGAGTGCGAAGAGGCAGGGAGCAGCCACAAGCCTCCCCTAGTGACTGGTTCATGACCTCTGCAAGAGGCCCAGCTCGTCCTGCAGCCCATGGTAGGGCCAGGCCAGGTGTGCCCAAGCCCGGTTCCTTGCTGCCCAAGCCTTTGCTCACCTCGAGCCTGAAACCTTGGCTCCCCTTGTCTCCTTGCGCTCTTCTTTCCTGAATGCGTTTTCTTGAAATGAGAATATTTAATATTTGAAATGAGATCCTCAATGATGATGAGAATGCTGCCACTGATTATGTGAGTGTCCTTTAACCAGGAAATAATAACCTCCAGTTTTGTTTCCCAATGTCCTTCAATGTCCAGGCATTTTGCTGACTTTTTTGTTGCGATTCACTGTCAGTATATTCAGTCCACAGTGACTATCATGTCATTTTCTTGTATTATACATAACAGCTTAGAGTCTTCCATTCCATTAGGATCCTTCATTAACTGCAGGTACCCTTTGCTTAAAATAAAAGGTAGTATAGCAGAAGGAAGAGATCTTCATGTGACTTCCATTTCCTCCACTAAGTTCCATTATTTATACATACTATCTGTTTATTTAGAAAATACTCTGATGCTAGACTATAATAAACTGACATTTTTTAATGGAATAAATGTTTTTATATCACACTTGTATGACAAAACCTTAAGAAACCAAGACAATATTACTGGCTGGGCTTGGTGACTCAGCCTGTAATCCCAGCACTTTGGGAGGCCGAGGCAAGAGGACTGCCTGAGCCCACGGGTTCGAGACCCACCCAGGCAACTTTGCGAGACCTTGTCTCTACAACAAATCAAAAATTAGCCAGGCATGGTAGTGCACGTCTGTAGTTCTGGCTACTTAGAAGGCTGAGGTGGAAGGATTGCAGGAGCCCAGCAGGGCGAGGCTGCGGTGGCCAGGAGCGTGCCACTAGCCTGGGAGACAGAGTGAGACTCAACTCCAAAAAAAAATGAAAAAAAAAAAAAAAAAAGACCATATTACTTAAAACAGCAACAAGAACACCACACAAAATAAGTCTCAACATAGAACTAAAGAAACTGAAAATATAATACACTATGAGAAACTCCAAAAGGACAGGCATTCTTAAAGTTTTAGGAATTTAAACACAGTTTTCAGCAATCTTAAATCACTTGAGTTAATTTTCAGCTTACACTATTTTGATGACTTGAATCTAATAACCACTTTTAAAACATCTAGCACTGTAGAATTTGTAACAACATCTTAAAAGGGGAAGAAAAGAATATATTTATAAAAGCTAGAGAATGTAACACGCAATCCTACTGAACAACAGAGGCTCAGCCCCAGTCTGCTGGATCACAATGTTGTCCAACAACTGACTAACTTCCAACAACAAATCAGTCAATTCCTATACTGTGCCGGGGCTAAGTGATCTTTACCCGAGCACAACCTACCTGCTTCCTTAACAAATAGCTAGCTTCTTCATTAAGTGCTGTGAGAAGAGCAATCCTGTTTGGTAAAAGGGAAAAGTGTAGATCATGATCATCCATTATCTACATGCATGAAATATCTTTAAAGAAAGTAAGACACCTCCCCTATAACCTTGATGGTGCTCTTTTCACTACCACCCATCTTTCACCTTCAGCTTTAAGAAAAAATTAACCAAGTCAAGGAAGAAGGATAAAAGAAGGCAAAGGAAAAAGATCTACAAAGATGTAAACCCAAAGTAGCACTCAGAATTTGTGCCATTATTTATCATTCCTCCCTCTCCTCAAAGTACTGAGCAGCAAGTAGTCAGGTGCTGGCGCTTGGTCTTAATGCACAGCATACCCTAACTACATCCACAACACAGCCCAACTGCCTGTGTCTCCATAACTACCAAAACCAAAGACTATAATTTCTAGAAATGCCAATATGTTCAATTTGTAGAAATTCATAGACTCCTGGCATTCAGAATTCTAGCAACAAATTTCTGTATTTCTTATTTGGGAATCTAAAAACATTTTGACAATAACTGAAAGCTTTTCATTTTTATGACTATTAACAGCAGAATTGGAACTTTTAAAATAAGCTAATATTAAATATCCTGACAAACGCTACTGTAACACCAAAGACAAGGGAAGTCATTTCACATTTGAATCATGAACTGACTTTATAAGCAGAAAAGATCTGCTAGAAAAGGCAAGCCTCATTTAGATGGGGACTTCAACAGGCAGAGGTCAGTCAGCACCAACAGGAACTCCAGAACTCACACTCTCCAAGTTAAGCCCTGGTTTGGGATCACATTTCTTATGGACACATGAAATGAATAACGGAAAATATCATGCATTCTATTTTCACCTATGCCAACAGGTCTTTAGTCCCAGCATCTGGAACATTAACAGCAGTGCATGCTGCTCCTCACATGTGCATAAGTGACAGAGTTCCCTGAGAGCACTCCTTACTCCCCGCAAAACGACTGAGCAGACAGAAGAATTCCACAAATAGCAGAGCAGAAGTCAGATGACTGAATATATTATCAGTCTTCTTTTGGTACTACAATACCTCAACACCGAGTCATCCATCCTACATGGATTTCAAAACATCCACAAAACGTGCATCACACAATCTGCACCTGCACTCAACAGGTAAACACACTAGAATTAAATATATTTAAAGAAGTAAGAAGCCAAAATACCGGTATCAGCTTTTCATCCCTTCCAAACCTACATCTCCTATAGTGCTCTGTCCATCAATAGCACTATACCTATCCCCCACAATCAAGTTTTTTGAGCTTCACTTTGAGTTTAGTATTGTGGGAACAGCAGACAACCCCAACATGCTTTTGCAAAATACACTCACTCCCTACTCCTTTCCCTTTCCTAGTGGAGAATTATTGATCTACATTACCTCAACAAAGCACTAGACAAGACAGTTAACAAGAGCATGGTTAAGGGGGCAGAGTTAAAGGGGCAATGACTGCCTCCGTTCAAACTCCTCTTCAATAACCTGGCTGTGTGATCTCTGGCAAGTTATCTGACAGCTCTGTGCCTCCATTTCCTGAGCTGTAAAAGAGGGATGACATCAAGAGCACTTACCTCATAGGGCTACAGTAAGAAACATACAAGAACACAATAAGGCACACTGACCCTGCAGGCGGTTTTTAGTAAGCACTCAAAAAAGTTAACATTTTACTTTATTGTAATTATTTCTTAAAAATTAAAAGCCAAGAAAGAATCCTACAATTTTAAGAATCATTAAGACCAAGCTAGAGACTATTTGAAGGTCTTAAAATATATAATCTCTGTCCAGGTATACACCCATCTTAAGGTTAGGGTGTGGAAGATATCTGCTGACATATTTGCTGGACTGGAACTATCCAAATCTATTTATGCTTTTTTATGGACAAACAACTAAACTGACAGCCTTATAAAGTCCGGCAAACATTTGTTTTCTCAGATTCCTAACAGGAAGATAGTCTCAGTCTCAACCATTCCCTCTGATGTTTATGATCTGTTTCCCACACTCACTGGTCAAGGTTAATTTTCTCCCCAAAGTTCTGTCCACAGGCACAATGACTTAATCCCCTTAACGCTTCAGGTTCCTTCTGAAAGCAGCCTCTATTCTACAGGGTTGTGGCAAAAATGAAAGAATGGAACTCACATTAAAAAAGCTTCTATCAGGTTGCTGGCACTCAAAGATAGTATGTTGTTATCATTGTAACTCTCCCAATACAGACTTTTTATTCAAAAGCAAGAAAAACTGACAACCATAGCAGAATGGCTGCACACAGGAACATTCTATCCTTTAGAAACCCGGGGGGGTAAGGCCCAGAATATGCAGCCCTAAAGTAGCAACAATGCACAGGCAGCCCACAGAAATGAGAGGTCCCCAACATGTCGCCCATCACCTTCAACCAACTATAGTACCATCCTGACCACACACCACAAGGATTTAAGGACAGAATGAACACAACACAAATTCAGAGGAAATAAAACAAAACTCATTATAAATATCTGTAACTTCATCAAAGGAAATCGTATGCTAATCCGTCAAGGGGACATTTAACAACTTTTTAAAAATTATAAACATTATAATCCTATTTTCAGGAAGACAACCCAAATCCAAATCAAAACAGAACCTGCTGACATTATATAATGAAAATTCCACATACAAAAAGAACAGATCTTTAGTACACAAGCAAACTGAAATCAAGACAAACATGTCCCTTTCTACCTCCTTCTCCATCAAAAAGAAAAAAAAAATCATCACTTGACCTATATTCCCCCCTTAATCACTGGATTTGTAATGGATGGTTTATACTATCAAAGTACACTACCAATGTCAGCGCGGTGTACTCATCAAATGGATAAGTGAACAAGTGAATGAAACAATGGTTAAATAAGGCAATAGTGCAAAGGCAAGGTCTAAAAAGCCCAAAATGAGATTTAAGTTGGCCATGGAGAACTCAGTTTGGAGTTGGCTGCCTACAAAGCATAAATGCTGCCAGAATTAACAGCCCAACTTCAATTCTTCATGTATCTGTCACCTGATGCCTAGTCAAAGTAAAATATATTTGCTTTGTTGGGTTTTTTTTTAACTTTTAGAACCTTTAACTAGTTGTTAATAACTTCTACCTATAAGCAGCTCCCTCTCTTTATTACTTAAAATTATGATTCTATGCCCAAATACCTAAAATTCAGCTAAGTAAAACATTAACATAGGCTCACAATTTAATACTTCTCTAGAAATTTCCAATCAGCAAACCCAACTGAAAATTGTCCTAGAATCAACACTTCCACAACTGCACTGTGTCAACATACAGTCACTGGGAGCCAGAAACGTGGTCACTGATCAACATTTCATAGGATAAACACATAAAATCTTTGTCCTAGGGCAATTCCTTTGGGTCCCCTCCCACTGTGGGAGCTTTTCTGTCCTCTCAATAAATCCTGCTTTTAAAAAAAAAAAATCTTTGTCCTAAAAGCTAACAGTATTATATCTACCTGCAGACCATCTAGTCTTTTCATGTCATCACCTTCACAGTGTAAGTTTACCTTTAAGATTGCCACTCCTGCAGGACACGGTCTCAAACCTGTAATCCTAGCACTTTGGGAGGACACGGATTACCTGAGCCCACGGGTTCAAGAACAACCTGGGCAACGTGGTGAGACCTCATCTCTATGATAAAAATCAAAAAATTAGCTGGGCATAACGCACACCTGTAGTTTCAGCTACTTGGAAGGCTGAGGCGGAAGGATGGCCGGAGCCCAGCAGGTCGACGCTGGGGTGGCCCTGTGTGTGCCACTGCGCTCCAGCCTGGGCAACAGAGTGAGACTCCTACTCAAAAAAAAAAAAAGATTTCCACTCCTTTTCATAATCAGTTTTACAACAGCCAAGATGACTATATCAGCTTCTAAATATCCACAAACTTCATATTCTCATCTCACCTCTATCTAGAATTTAGCATCTAGAATCCAGAAAGTATGTGTTTTCTTTCCGATGTCTGAACTAAAAATCTGTGTCACTAAAATTGTATTTCATAGTTTTTCCAGACATCAATAGACTTTAGAGAGTAATATGATATATTCCTTCTAGAGTTCGCAATTCATAAACCCTTCTAGAAGTCTTTAAAACGAAAAAAGGAAATACACAAACAAGTAGAACATCTTTTTTTGTTTAGAAAAGTAAGGTATAAAAAAACTGAAGGTTTTGTTCTGCTTTCCCTTAAATGGCTAGCTTTCGTTATTGGTATGTAAATATGGTCTAATTATTTCATGAGGGGAAAGGATCCTTATTTGCTGCTGATGTTATGATTTACTGCAATAAAAGACCAATACCTTAAAACAGTGACTTATTTTCTCCCTCCTAGTCTCTTAATTTATAATAAAGCATATAATAACATATACTACCAAACAAAACTATACACACAAAATATTAAACTGCTAGTAATTTCTTAAATAGCAGTTCTGCCATAACAATAGCTAAGCATTAATTATGATTTTAAATATAATTTCAACCATGACACAATGGCCAAAATATCAAATAAGACAAACTGTGCATTCAGAAAATTAATCCTCTAGAAAATTTCTTTAGAGACCATCTTTTCTTTTCACTACCCAACATCCTAAAGCCCGCTTAAAAGAATTGCTTTTAAACCCAATACAACACAAACAATTTTTCCTAAGAAATTCAAGCTGTCAACTTATGGGTCACATTTCTACCTGATGTGATTTGAAACAGCTAAGGTACTGAATCCTTAAACACAGGATGTGTAATGGAAGCACTGCTCACAAATCCTTGATTCTACTGAGGCTTGGAAAGCTTTAATAAGATATAACTATAGATAAAGCCAACCAAAGAGCTACCCCTGTATCCACAGCCCAAGTCCCCCTCCAACACTTACATTTTATATTTCCAGTAAAATGCTCTTCTAACACTCAGTCGAAGTCACCTAAATTATATTTAACCAATGAAGAGTTAAAATCCAACAAATGTTAACTACCCAAAACATATTAGATTCATAATTGTTGAGCTCTTTTCTACCCTCTGCTTCAGTATCCTGACATCTAAAAGTCAAAGAACTCCTCTGTTTAAGACTGAAATTCCCAGGAGGAAGAAGGCTCAGATCCAGTCTGAGAGCACACAATGGAATCACAGCTGACGATGCACATCTTTTTCTAGATGTCTCCATATGCTTGAGAGGTTTTTTCCCCCTAGCTAGGCATTAGGGGACTTACTATTCTCTGCCACCAAGAATCTGAGAACATGTTCAAGTTATGTTGAAGTAAAATAATGTTGCTCTTAAGCATACAAAAGAAGAGCACGTGTCAGAGTGGCCATCAGCCACTAAATTAAATAATATGGGGGTTTTGAATTTTGTCCAGTTTTGAATGGTGTTTATAACACTCTCTACCTCTGTCAGCCTAAATGTTTGCTTTAGCTTCTGTTTTTACTATTTTATCACTGAAATAACATCTCAAGGGTTGCTATAGCAAAATGCAATTAATTTATGGTCACATAAACACTCAAAATTACACTGGATTAGAAATTCGCATTATAAATTTGGCAATGGTATACTGCAATAGAGCACGTTTGTTCAGTTTAGCAAATACTGTTCCCTAAAACTACAGTATGCCCTCAATTCTTTCTTAGTAACCTAATATTAATAAAAGCTCGAGAACCCAGGATAGATCAGATAACTATCATGCACATAAAATACATTAAAAAACCTCCCGAATTAATTAAATTCATGGGATATTTACTACAAAAATGAATGGACTCATTCTTAATCTAATACTATTCATTCTTTGAACTCCCAAAGATTCTACAAATTCCAGTTAGAAAAAGGAGCATTGCTTCTGCCAGCGTACACTAACCTCACCAACAAAGAACAGGAGCACACACACAAAAAAGCTCTGTAGCAGCTGCTATCTTTTTAAAAGCAGGGAGCTATTTCTGCAGAGCAACCTGTGATCTTCACAGAGAACCAAAGACCTACCCTCTCTTCCTGAAAGTCAAGAGTTGAGAAAGTCACTTGACCGAACGCATAATAAACAGTTAAAACAACCAAAGATGTCTCCTAACCTTGTGTAAACCAGAAAAGTACCCACACACTGTACAATTCAGCAGTATTTAAGAAGAAAACCAAAATTATTTTTAAGAATCTTTTGTGTAGGAGTAATCTGGCTAGCTACATGTTACTCAGACTTTTTTCTGTAGACAAATATTCTTTGACTAGCTTTGCTCCTTAAATACCCACACTTCATGTTTCAGTAAGTGATGCTTTGGTTCCTAACTTGATTTTGTTTACCCAAGAAAGGGCAAAAAGAAAAAAATGCATACCGTAAACCACAACTTTCGGTGTTTTTTTAATGTCATCCCCAAATTACAAACTTTTGGCGGTCTAAACAAGGAACTACCGAAGCCACTAAGAACAATGATGCTTTCCACCCCCAATAATCAGTTGACGTAAAACTACTCCGATGCCTTCATTCTGAGGGTCCCCTTTCAAATTTCATTGTCCCCGTGCCGGCATAGCTGAACGCAACTGAGAGAGACGTAAACGGATAACTTCTACGAATCCTTCGCATGTAAACCGGGCGCGGAGGTCCAGAACACGATCACTACAACATATGCCATTTTAGAAACGGGCCTCGAAGAGTTACTGCCACATCCTGAAGTGGCTTTAGACTTCGTCGTGTCTAAGACAACGTCTGTTTCGGTACGACAGAAATGCAGCATCTCGTGTACCTCGACATGCCTCCGCGGGCCAGATCCCCTATAAGTGACACTACCCCACAGATCAAGGAGTGGGTGACGAGGGGATGGACAAGAGTGGGTAGCTCTTGGCGTCTCCATGACTCCCCCGCCCCGCGTGCAACTCCGCTCTAACTGGTCCGGGAGAAACCCCGCCCCCTTCCTTCCTCCGCTCCCTGCGATTGGCTTACCGACACCAGGCAGGTCAGCTCCCCGCCTTCGATTGGCTCACCGCCCCATCAGTCAGACACAGCGAGATTCGGGTCGGTGGGAGGGGAAGGCGTTGGAGGAGGTAGAGTGGGAGTGGGATTAGAGGACGAGGTGGCGGAGGAGGGTGTTCAGGCGCGGTCTCTGGTTTGGGAAAGTTTCCCCTGCCAGGGACGGACCCAGAAGGCGTCGGGCCCAGTCCAGCTCCGGGCCCGTGGAAGGGGGCTCCGGTCCCCGATTCCCGCCCCTCAGCCCCGCAGGCCCCGGAAACCACTAGCGGGAGGGGGAAGAGGGAGGGGCCATCTAACCGGGGACCGACCCACCCCCGATCTCGGAAGAGGCGCCTCCGGGACTCCCCCGAGGGGAGGGGGGAGGGGGCGGGGAGCGCCAGCCCGCAGCAACGACCCCGGCCCCCTCCCCCAGCAGCCCCGGGGCCCGAGAGAGCAGGATCCCGGGGCCCGGGGCGTGCCCGTCGCGAGCCGACCGGGAGGCCCCTCCCGCTTCCCGCCTGGGGCCCCGAGGGCCTGTCCCTCCAGGGGCGGGAGGAGGGGGGGAGAAAAGGGGGCGCTGGCGAGCCAACCCGGAACCTCCCGGACCGCCTCCCGCCCCCAGCCCCCGCCCCAGCGCGCCGCCGGCCCACATGCCCGCACCCCGAAAG
>CAUYQG010157516.1:0-10443 GCA_963574415.1 Tarsius wallacei | reverse complement strand
GGGCACATAACATTAATAAGAGTATATGATCTCAATCCAGGCAGAGGGGGACCAAAGGTAGGCCCAAACTTTGCCTGAATGAGGACCACTTGTAAACCTAAACCTAATCCTGAATTGTACCCCACATCTTCAAAATAAATTAAAATAAAATCTTACAAAGACCTTTTCTGTGTGTCATCTCTGTTTCTTAGAGCAGGCCTGAAAGACAAGAGCCTCACACATCATTATTTTATAGATGCAGAAGTGAAGTTCCGGCACAGTTAAGTGACTTGCCCAAAGTCATACAACTAGTATGGGAGGCCAGGACTCAAATGTGGATCTTCCCATTCTAAGTACATTATAACTTGCTCTAAAGGAATGTCAACTGTGGTTACTTCACTGAGGAATCATGACTCTGACTAGCACCATTTTATGATGGAAAGCAAGCTCTCTATCTGCCTTGAAGACAGTAGTTCCCCCTTATCTGAGGTTTGGCTTTCAGAGATTTTAGTCACTCAAGGTAAACCGCAGTCTGAAAACAGGTGAGTACAATACAGTGAGATATTTTGACACAGAAGCATCACCGTTACATAACTTTTATATATAGACATTGTCTTTCAGATTATCCAGTCTCTAAATATTTCCTGTGTCAATATATTCAGTTTCTGAAGGATATGTTTGTGTTCCAGAAGAGACTTAAAGAAAATACATCCATATTAATACCAGCTAGGACTTGACCCCAAACCCATACTGGGTTTCTTACCTTGGTGACTTCAACTAGGCTGTTTCTTCACTTCTGCCTAAATAAAGATGAATATAAAGGCAAACCAAAGATAACAGCCTTGATTATTGCATTCAAAATCACATGAACCTTTGCTGGTAGTCTTGCAGGAAAAAAAATACATTTTTTTTTTTAGTAGGAATCTCACTTTGTCACTCAAGATAGAATGCAGTGGCATGATCATAATTTACCACAGCCTTGACTGCCTGGGCTCAGGGAATCAGCCTCAGCCTCCAAAGTAAGCTGGGGACTACAGACACACACCACCAGCCTGACTTATTTTTAAAATTTTTTTATAGAAAGTAGGTCTCATTATGTTACCCAGGCAGGTCTTGAATTCCTGGAGTCAAGCAACCCCCCTGCCTCGGCCTCCCAAAGCACTGGGATTACAAGAGTGAGCCACCGCACTGGCAGGAAATTTAAAAATAAAATTAGCTTAGATATAACTTACACATTAAACTACATATACAGTAAAATACACAGATCTTAAGTGTACAACTTGATTAATTTGTACATATATACATATATACATCATGCAACCACTGTCATCGAGATCTGGCATCTGCAGGGCATTTTAGAGTATCTATAAAAATGAATGTTCCGGTTCTAAACTATCAATCGGTAGGAGGATAGTTCCTGTCGAAGGATTTAATTGTGTAAGCAAGTACCAACACTAATTTAAAATTTTCTGGGGGTCCTTAGATATTCAGAGGGAGACCCTAAGCTGATCATGGGGGTGGGTCAGGCGTGTACTGGGTATTGCTGGTTGTGGCGTTGCTTACGCGATTTCCCCTTTCTGTGGTGAACGAGCTGGTTTCCCTCCCTGGGCCCCTCCTTTCCACGTGTTTGAGTCCGATTAAGCCCATCCTCGGAGCTCCAGGGTTGGACGATGAAACTAGGCCTAACAATGAGCACGCAGAATTCTCCTGCCCACCTGATAGGCCTAGGGCTAGGCACCAGACAAGGCAATGAAACTTCCACTGAGACCTGGAGCCAGTATCGGGGAGAATGAAGCCAACAGACGGACACAGAAAGGGGATCCGCTGACACGGCAGAGCTTCCTCCCCGAAACAAGATCCACCTCTCAACTATGAAGTTATAAGGCTCAATGGATTCTCTTGGATACACCAGTTTGATTTGGGTTTTCTATCACTTACAGTCAAAATGACCTGACTAGTAAGTTCCTGAGAGGGCTAAATTATTCCTTATAGAAGAATGAGAGAAAGTTTTTTTGTTTTGTTTGTTTCCTCTACAGAGAATTGGCAAACAAAAAAAGGGGGAAATGAAGAGGCTGGAACCTGAATTGTGGCAGAGAAGGACTGGAAGACTTTTTTTATTTTTTTAAGGCAGAGGATGATGAATCTTGTATTCATTTTTTTACATACTGTAATTTTGGTGTTTTTTTTTTTCTTTCTCCCCTCTCCTTTTTTCCCCCTAAACTAACAACTATTCTGTGATGCTATAAAATAACTTTCACCTTCCCCAAACTCTGGCAAGGTCGGTTACATATAAGAATGCCTTGTGTGGGCCAGGCACGGTGCCTCATGCCTGTAATTCCAGCACTTTGGGAGGCCGAAGTGAGAGGATTGCCTGAGTCCACGGATTTGAGACCAGCCTGGGCAACTTGGCGAGACCTCATCTCTACAACAAATCAAAAAATTAGCCAGGCATGGTGGCGCATGCCTGTAGTTCCAGCTACCTGGAAGGCTGAGGCGGAAAGGTCACCTGAGCCCAGCAGGTTGAGGCTGCAGTGGCCGTGAGCGTGCCACTGCATTCCGGCCTGGGCAACAGAGTGAGATGCCAACTCAAAAAAAAAAAGAAAAGAAAAAGAATGCCTTGTGTGAATGTGTGTGTGAGAGAGAGAGAGAGAAAGAGAGAGAGAGAGCAACATCGAAGAGAGAGAGGTAGAGACAACAGGGAGAGGAGGAGGAGGAGGGAAAAGAGGAAGAAAGGTAGAGGAAGAAAGAATGGAAGGAAGGAAGGAAGGCTGCATTCTATATTTTACTGACATGGTACAGAATAAGGAGCACAAGAGGCAGCGAAACTCAACAAATTCAGCAAAATAGGATCCTGGAGCCAGAACTGACCATGGGAATGTAAGCCCTCTAGCCATGCATGAAATTATTGAGAGATGCCTTGGATTCCTCACAAGTCATGGGTTTGATGGGGATTTGAGCCTATCTTCTCTAGATCTTTTTTTTTTTTAAGTTGGAGTCTCACTCTGTCGCCCAGGCTGGAGTGCAGTGGCACACTCACAGCCACCACAGCCTCAACCTGCTGGGCTCAGGTAATCCTTCCACCTCAGCCTTCCAAGTAGCTAGAACTACAGGCACACACCTCCATGACTGCCTGATTTTTTTATTTATTGTAGAGATGAGGTTTCACCAAGTTGCCCAGGCAGGTCTCGAACCCACAGGCTCAGGCAATCCACTCACCTCGGCCTCCCAAGGCGCGGGATTATAGGCTGAGCCACCGAGCCCGGCAACTTATGCATTTTCTATGACTACCACCCCAGCCCACCTTGGGCACTTTTTTCATCCCGTTAAAATGTATTAAATTCTAACTGCTTTAGATGTTCCATGGAATACTGACTATAAAGTATGAAGAATCTACGCTCTCAGAAATTCCATGAGAAAAAAACATCTGTATGAATGATCAATATATTCTCCACTGGTTAATTTCAATTGCAAGAAAGCAATAGCAAGTATAAGCTAAGGAAAACGGGAAGTCACATGGTGCAAGTTGGGTTCCTAGGAAAATACACCCTGAGATGGGGATTAGCATGCAAATAGTGTAGTAGGAAGTGTTCTCAGGATCAAAATCCATGGAAGGGAAGCAAGGAAGCAGAACTGGAAAGGGGAAGAAATAGTGCAATGGCAAGGCAATCTAAATCAAGATCTGAGGCCACTCAGTCCACTAGAGCACTGAAGCTGGCACGACCTTTCAGAGTCGTTTTGAGTTGGGAGAAGAAAGCTGGACCCTTAAACTCTGCACGGACCAACCGGAATGCTGACTGCCCCAGGAAGGGATATGACTTTGGATGGGGCAGATCTGAGGCCACGACCTTCCCAGAAATGGCTGAAGGAATAAATCCTTCAGGCTAAAATGGTGATCCGGGGGGCACAGCACACAGCACCCACACCACCTGAAGTCATTTAAGGTTGGGAGAATTCAAAAATCTAATGATGCCCTAGACATAGTAATTTCTCATTTCTGTTTTGGGGGTGTGAGTGACTTTCCTGGGCAGGTTCTCCTTGAGTAGCCATCCTTTTCATACTTTATTAATCCATCTGATGACGTGGTCTCAGATGGGGAAGCATCTTAGCTTGAAGACAGCCACCATTGCAATTGCTTGTGCTAATAATGGAAACACTTTAGAGTGAAGTAGTGGGGAGTGGAGAGTCACACAGAACGGTAGTGTTTTCACTGGAGTGGTCCAAGTGCTTTGCATATTATTAACTCATTTCGACCTTTGGGTATATAAGCGCACCAAATGCTTGACAATGCTTGTCATGGAAAGACAGCTGAGATGCTGCTCAATCCCAACTATTTGCAACCTGAACATTTACTGTAAAAGAAGGGAGAAAGTAACCTAGCTTTTGAAGATGACCTAAGTTCAGAGCTGTTAGCAACCAGCTACAACTCTGTAATATAATTTAAGTACATTATTTATATTGCTTTCTCATTGTTGTTGTTGTTATTGTTGTAGAGACAGCGTCTTGCTATGTTGCCCAGGCTGGTCTCAAACTCCCGGTCTCAAGCAATGCCTTGGCCTCAATAATTGCCTCCCATTGGGATGACAGGTGTGAGCCACCACGCCCAACCCTTTTAAGTGCATTATTAATGCTGAAGAATCCACTACAGTCAAGTGAGATCTTTCTTTCAACACAAAGGAAATCATAAAATTATCTTCCAAGAACTTGAAGATCCTGTCCTAACAAAAAGTGTGCCCTAAGAATCTCAAAGGTAAATTTCTTCCATGCTGATTGCTGTGCCGTACATGGAAGGAAAAAATTCAAATTGTTTTTCCATTCTTCTAATAGGACTACCTGCAGCCACTCAAGAAACATGGAAATAACTGCAGCATCCACTGATTTCATGGAGAATGACTGAAACATGCCACATTTTAGGATGATGGGAATGGACTTTCTGCATTATTGCTCAATTAGTTAACTTAATGGCTTCAGACACATTATAAAGGCCGGCACCTCACAAATGTTTTCTTTGTGTAACAGAAGCAAGTGAAAATAATTCAGGAGAGACAGTTGTGGATAGGCCTTGTGCTAATTTGATTTAATATAATCACTTAAAAAAATAATAAGCATCAGATGCTCTTAATTGGAAATTTTCTCTCATTAGAGAAATATGCCTTGCCATGTCTTTTTTATCTAAAAACCACTATGGAGCGTGTAGGGAGTTTGGGGCACCTTTGTGCAGAGTTAATCACAGGCTGCTCCGTTGATTACAGTATGCATTCTGCTTGCTTGTCATGTGAGTAGAGGGAGCATCTACTACATGACATGAAAGGACTGGACATGCCAGAGAATTATGTATTGTGTTATTTGTTAAACTTTAGAACCAAGACCAATGCTTAGTGCTGAAAACCTCTAATCAGCATTTGATTGTTCAGACTCAAAGCTGTGTTTATTATAATCATAGCAGATAGAAGGAGGGATATATCTTGCATTTGCAAATTAAATTGAAATATACTTTATAATTGAAAGCCCCTTTAAATTTCCCCAGATGGAGTTAAGAATAACTTGATGAGTTTATTGAAAAAAATGGAAAACTATTTATTAAAATTGCTCAATTACTACAATCCTTTTGGTCCCTAAGGAATACTGGGGGGATATTAACAAAAAGTAACTCACTCAAATGTATTATATTATACTAAATGATAAATAATATCTAAGAAAAACAAGATATTATAGCTACCACATTAATGAACAATTATAAGCCTTGGTAGAGTGAAAAGGCATTTCACTTTTTCCTGTACTACTGTATCAAAACCTAAATAGATTGCTCATGAATTTTTGCATTTGATTGTAGTAAAGGGTACTCAAGTAAAGTGTTTACTCATGTAAAGTCTTGAACATTTTAAGGACATCTTGCCTTTTTTTTGCCCTGTTATAACCTTACTAGTCACTTTTCTTGTTTGAATTGGGGGTGGGGGACGCTTTTGCATTTTTTTCAGTAGATAATTATTTTTGGCATACTTCAAATAATAGTTGAACTCCGGAAACAGTTCTTAAAAATCATCAGCCTGAAAAAATTTCTATTTGGCTTACAAGATCTGTATTACTTTTGCCTGTGTTTCCCACTGTTGTATTCCATCTTCTGAACCATAGGTGTCTCTCTAGTTCACCATATACAGGCCAGGAACACCTGCTGGAAACAAATACGTTCATCTGAGGCAGTGGGGTCCAGCTGACATTTATGATTGCAAAGGGTGACAGCAAGGAGATACATTTGCACTAATGCTATTCAGATATGTAGGCAACGATGCCTTTTCTGCCCTGCTTCAGTCTGTGGCTTAATTCTTCAGTCCAATCTCTACTTTCCCCAAAGTTCCCTCTCACTTGATCACATCAAACAGAAAGTAAATTTGAAAAGCCCAAGATACCAAGGCCTAAGATGTTTTTTTCTTCTCATTAGACTACTGAATTCGTTCGTTTGTTCATTCTGAACAAGTATGTATTGAAAGACCATATATTCCAAGTTTTGTACAACAATGATGGGGTCAGAATCTCTCACTTTGACAAGTGTGGAGAAGCCCTGTCCCCTTCCCTCCCCTGCCCCATGGCCATTATCTCTCCTGCTTGCCCAGTGCACACAAACTGAGGAATCAGCCTACCTATCTGTTTCCTCGGTCCTCACTCTGTGTTATTTTAATAAGACCATTTTATGGTATTGAGCGGCAATTGTTTAGGAGTACTAAAAATATTTTTAAGAAATCAAATATTCTTTGACTAGCACATATTTCTGGATTTTATGTTACCTTGTAGTCAACTGTAGTCAATTCATAAATGAAGAACCAGTTTTCTTTGTATTGTCAGTGAAATATGAGGTTTGCCAGTTCTGTTAATCACTTAGTGACTAACATGTGGGTAAAGTACATCACTGTTGGTAGTGTGGGAGACAAGGAACTATGTCATATAGAGTATAAGTTGAGAGTCACAGAGATATGGATTTGAATCCAGGCTCTGTGATTTGGGTGCTGTGTGATCTTGGGTAAGTTACTACTGTCAGTGAACCTTGGTTTCCTACTCTGTCAAATGAGTGATACTGCCTTCATGTTCAGGCTTCACCAGCTTGGGGGCATGAAACAGATCTTCTTAGGGAGAATGTATTCACAATCTGGGTAGCCTCAACAACGGAAATGTATTTTCTCATAGGTCTGGAGGCTGGAAGTCCAAGATCAAGACACCAGCAGGTTTGGTGTCCTCTGAGACCTCTCTCCTGGACGTGCAGATGGCCACTTTTCTTGCTGAGTCGTCACATGGCCTATTCTATGTGTGTGCATTCTGGTATCTCTTCCTCTTCTCATAAAGACATCAGTCACATTAGATCAGGGCCTCATCATAATGGCCTCATTTAAAATGAATCAGCATTGTAAAACCTCTAGATTCTGAGTTACTGGGAGCTGGGCTTCAACATGAGAATTTGGGGGGACAAGGATGCAATTCAGCCTATGACAAATAGTAACCCAGGTTTCACTGTCTTGCATTCATCTGTGTAATACAGGACCACAACTCAATATCAGTCCAGGAATATCTTTCAGGTGTTCAGGACTTTCAGGTTCTACCACTCTTGCCCTGCCCAGGAAGCCACTTTGGGGTCCCTCTCCACCACCACTCCTACCTGAGCCCTCAACGATCCCATGAATGTCTGTGCTCAAGGTGCCCTGTCTAGTACTGAGAGTGTGTAGGCATTGATGCCCCCTTTGCAGCCTTCCCTGCAGCATAGCCAGGCCACGCAGTGGGGAGAACACCATTCCCCCACTCTATGTCGCATCCGGTCACTGGAACTCCAGCCAGGATGTTTTACCTCTGTGTCTCAGAGGCCCTAGTATAAACAGTTGCTCCACCTTCTGCCGGGAGCCTCTTCCCTTATAGGGCTCAGACAGTGAGTGCCAAACCAAATGCCATGCTCTGGTCTCTACGCTCATCTCTCAACATCCGGGACCCGGGCACGCTAGCCCTCCCCATTCCACGTTTAGCCAAAGACCTCACTGACCTTCTACTAGGTTGTTCATGTGCTCAGACAAATCTGAATCGCACTTCCAGTTTAGGGCAGTACTCATTTACATACAAACCCTGGCTCTTTCCTGGCATGTTTGTCAATGGGTACCTTGAAGGGGGCAATGACGTTAGTTCCTGATACTGCTGTCTTGGCATCCTGCACCGGTTAAGGAGGTAGGCTTTGCAATCAGATTGCCTGGGCTTAAATCCTGTTCTGTGACCATGCAGTGCATCCTTGCCTTTCTTAAGAACTGGTTTACCTGTCTGTAAAATAAGTATAATAATACTTCTTACCTCGTTGGAATGTGTTAAATATGTTAGTTTCCACCCCCATCCAGAGTTTCGCTTTTTGTGGTTTTGGTTATGTGCAGTCCACAGGGGTCTGAAAATATTAAATGGAAAATTCTAGCCATAAACAATTTATAAATTTTAAATTGGTTGCTGTTGGACATGAATACTCCTTTGTCCAGAGTACCCACTGTGTGTTCACTCTCTACCCACGAGAGTCACTTAGTAGCCCTTTCAATAATCAAACCTACTAATGCAGTCTCACAGTACTCATGTGCAAGTCACCCTCATTTTTACTTAATAATGGCTCCACAGCACAAGCATAATGATGCTGGCAATTCAGATAGGCCAAAGAGAAGCCATAAAATGCTTCCTTTAAGTGAAAAGATGAACATTCTCAGCAAAGAAAGGAGAAAAAAAATCATATGCTGAGGTTGCTAAGACCTTTGGTAAGAATGAATCTTCTTTCAGTGAAATTGTGAGGAAGGGAAAAAACATTTGTGCTAATTTTGCTATTGTACCTCACACTACAAAAATTGCAGTTATGGCGTGTGGTAAGTGCTTAGTGGAGATGGAAAAGGCATTCCATGTGTGTGTAGAAGACATGAACAGACACACGTTCCAGTTGACAGCAATCGGATTTGGTACTATTTGAGGTTCCAGGCATCCATGAGGTGAGGGTCTTGGGACATATGCCCCTCAGATTAGGGGGAGTTACTGGCCATGTAAATAATTTATCACTGTGCCTAGAATATTATGATTGTTGTCATTATCATCGAACATTCTCCAAATACTAACTCTTCTGGGTATTTCTTTCAAGCATGATCTCATTTCGTTTTCAAACAACCCCATGAGGGAGACACCATTCTGATTTCTAATTTACAAATGAGGAAGCAGTGAAGTCAGTAGCACAAGATCACATGGTTACCAAGCTGCACTGTCAGGATTCAGACCCATTCAGTCTGATACCACAAACTGTGCTCTTAATCACTGTGCTCAGTAAGTGATATTCATCAGTCATGATCAATTAGTCAACAGATGTTGTATAAACGCTAAATGCACTTTAGTAGGTGGAGTGAGAAATACATAGATGCATAAGAAACAGTGTTCAAGGATCTTATAACCTTATTGGGAAGATGATCTATATATGTGAAAAAAGAACTGAAATTACAAGGCACTGAGAGCAAATAAATAGTGGGAATGAAATACATTATGAATTCTGAGGAGGGAGGAGGAAAGTCCCTGATTGCGTGGTCAAGGAAGGCTTCATGGAGAAAGTAGACATGATGCCTGGAACATAGGTGCTTCATAAAGGTTTGATGATTGAATTTATTAGGCAAGCATTGAAGGATAAGTGGGACCAGAAGAAACTGAGAGAAGGAAGGAAAGTCATTCGAGAAGACTGGGGTAAGCAAATAAACTGCTAAATTGGAGGAAATATCAATATTGTTTATGCGAGTAATTTAGAGTGACCCTAAATACATATATCTCCAAATACATTCAAGGCAAATCTATTTTTGCAAAGTTTCCTAACCTCTTTAATTTCAGGGCACATTTAGAAAATGTAAGATTTTGATGGTAACTAGGGTAAATGAATGAAGCTTCTGAAATAGAAATGCTTCTAGCCATGGTTCTCTTGCCACCCCAGGCCCCACCAGCTGCCCAAGGGTTGAAAAAAATAAATATCTTGACACACAGCCCAAGAAGCTCTGAAGTAAACAGCTTAAGAATACTTAGGGAGAATATAAAGGAATGAAAATGTACCACTGTTTCTCAGTGTGTTTTGACACAATTATCACCTGAAAGCTTCTAAAAACAATAAGCTGGCCCGGCTCGGTGGCTCAGCCTGTAATCCCACGCTTGGGAGGCTGAGGTGAGTGGATTGCCTGAGCCCGCGGGTTCGAGACCCGCCTGGGCAACTTGGCGAGACCTCATCTCCACAATAAATCAAAAATTAGCCGGGCGTGGTAGCGCACGCCTGTAGTTCCAGCTACTTGGAAGGCTGAGGCGGAAGGATCGCTGGAGCCCAGCAGGTCGAGGCTGCGGTGGCTGGGAGCCGCCACTGCACTCCAGTCTGGGCAATGCAGTGAGACTCCAACTCAAAAAAAAATAAAACATGAAAATAAAAACAATAAGCTGCATGTTACTAAAGCA